>JAHXHD010000849.1:0-31394 GCA_019857685.1 Papiliotrema terrestris
CCCCCTAACCCCCTAACCCTGAAATTCTGGGGTCATTGGTGTGCTGAAATAATGCAAACGCTCAGAGAAGACAGTCAGAGTCGACCCCCTGAACCGTCGCAGCTAGAGCTTAGCTCTGAGAAGACTCTGGTAGACGTTGTGAAGATGCACATGACTGGAAGTTATTAGACCATTCTCGCCGTTCCCCATCCGATTAGGTCCGATCTTGAGATCTCTATGGTGGTCATTTGCCACTAAGTGCTTTCCGGATGCGAATTTTGAACGGCTGCAGCTAGAGCTTAGCTCTGACCAGATCCTGGTAGAGAATGAAAAGCACTACCAGACTGCAAGTTATCAGACCGTTCTAGCTGTTTCCCATCCGATGAGATCCGGTCTTGAGTGCCTGCTCTTGAGGGTCTTTTGCCACTGACCGATTACAATTCACTTTGTAATAACACAGTTCAGGCTGTAATGAACACAGTTCAGCTTGTAATCAACACAGTTCCCGTTCTAATCGGAGACGCGCGCAGAACTAATCCACATACGATTCCGGAACAAGCCATTACAATCCTCCCATTACAACCCGAACCGTGTACTGTGTCGGGCCCATACCGGTAGGGCGCTCCTTTTCTTTCCATCTGCTCACTCCGCACCTAGGTGGCCAACTGCATATCCCGCTGAGGTTCTACCTCTGTTTTACGCACAGAGCGCGTCGGTCCCGCTTGCCCTTGTACCCCCAAGGCAATAGGTCGGTGGGCCTCAACTTCTTGCGGTACTCTTGATATCTGCGGGTGGGTTGGGCGATATATAGACAACGCTTCGACTCACATTATGGTGCATGTGCGAGCGTAAGCGGTCGGTCCGCCGAAGTCTTGAAGCGTACGCGGAAGCATGAGGTCGAGACCGCAGTTGCGGTTCGAATCTCGGCCCTACTGAACGAGCTCCACCAAACGTCCCCTAGATACACTCGCAGACATGACTCGGCAGGTGGATAAGGCCCAGATAGTACATCTCGATGAGGTGCGGGTGCGCTGAGGGTTAGAGCTACTAGCGGTGACGTGTCGAATCGCATGCATTCAGTCTGAGGCGGGCATGGCCGGATCAGCAGTCTGGACCTCAAGGGTTCCCGACTCAAGATCGGGCATGGTAGCCGAACTCGAGCAGCTGGAACGGTTTCTGCGGGTATATTTGATAGCCCTCGTCTGGTTCTACCAGACTATGACCATCCGAACCGGCAGGTGGGATATCCATGACCCCCATACCTCCGAAGGGACGAATAACCCCCTCTCCCTTGCCCCATGGAAGCTGTGGTATGTGCTCGCGCTTCCGCTCGCTCCGGCGGCCCGGGCGGTAACGTGGCAAACATCATTCCGCCGGCCCGCGACGAGCTTCTTATCTCGGTGGCTGCATCTGCCTTGCAATCAATCGTCATAATCCTCCATTAGTCTCGGTTCAGTGGTCCAGTGCCAAATAGCGACCGAGATGTGAGCGGCGACATGCGCGACTACTGGTGCCTCACATGTTTGCCCCAATATTGCCGAACTACCTCGGGAGGTTTTAATCACATTCGGCCCAGCGCGATTGGTCAATCCATCCTTCGTGTTCGGCCGCTTCCTCACGTTGCTTACCTCGGCGGATATGCAACATCAGCTTGCCCCACCGACACTCGGCGTCGCCCCGTGCCGGGGCCGCCGCTGCAGATCGCTCGCCGCCAAGGATCTCGGGGTGATTGACTAGGGCCGCCTTGTTATGTATAAAGTCGATCGGGTCGACAGAGCTCGTAGTTTATCGCTTTCCTCGCTCCTCTTTCGACCGCGATTGATATGTCCAACCCACACGACAGCATTACCCCTGCCCCCCGCAAAGGGCCCACTACCCACGATGTCGTCTCCGGACCCGTTGTTACCTTTGGGCACGGGCAGCAAAACGCGGATGACATGATCATTGTGAGCTCTTGTTTCGAAGGTCTTGTAATATGCGCTCACATTCAGGACGAGTCGTTGGTCCAGGCGGAGAGAGAAGACCGCATGACCCCTTATCTTGTCTTCTTGATAACGGCCGCGGCTCTGGGAGGCTTCCTGTACGGATACGACACGGGTATCATCGGGGTCGCGCTGCCGTACGTCGGAGACGATTTGGGCCATTTCCTCAGCGACCAAGAGCAGGAGATTACCACGGCGGCATGCACTATCGGTTCTATCCTCGGTGCCGCGATCATCGGGTATTTCTCAGACGCTTGGGGTCGAAAGTGGTGCTTGGCCATCGCCGATATATTGTGAGCATATGCACCAAGCAACCATGTCATGACACTGATGGTTAGTTTCACGATCGGCGCGATAGTGATGGCATTCAGTTTCTCGCTTGGACAGATCATCGCGGGTCGGCTCTTGCTCGGAGTTGGTGTGGGTGGAGCAGCTGTCATTTGTCCCTTGTAGTGAGTCCTGACCTCGTGGGACTCGTCACACCGCTAAACCTGCAGCATCACTGAGCTTGCTCCCACCGCAGCCCGGGGAAGATGTGTGGGAACCAATGGCTTTTGTATTCCCTTTGGGCAGACGGTGGCCGTTGCAATAGGCGCGGGGATGAAAGGTGTCAAATGGAACTGGCGCATCCTTTGTGAGCCGGATGATTCTCATAAAGCTGGGTCGCTGACGATTCAAGTCGGTCTTGGAATCGTACCCTCCATCGTCCAACTTTGTCTTTTCCACTTCCTCCCGGAATCGCCTCGGGTCCTCATTCTTCGCGGACAGGATGATCGTGCGCAGGCGGTACTTGCCAAAATATACCCACACGCCACGCCTCAAATTCTTGAGCTCAAGCTGCGTGTCATCAAACACCACATCGAAGCGACAACAGCCCTTCAACGAAGCACGCCATTGAAGCAACGCATCACGAAGGTCTGGACTCACAAGCCGTATCGACGTTCAATCTTTACGGTCTGCCTGATCCAAGTCTTCGGGCAATTCACGGGTTACAACACGGTCAGTTTGGCCCTACTGCGTAACGTCGATTAGTCACTCATGTCCAGCTGCTCTACTACGCCGGAAATCTCTTTGGGCGACTCGGTTTGTCAAACCCGGCCGTAGGCGGTCTCATCCCTTCTATCACCAACACGTTCTTCCTCCTTTGCGGTATGGTCATGGTCGACAAGATCGGGCGACGGGGATTGTTGATGAAGTTTGGGCCGATTATGATTGTTGGCATGGTTTGGTGCCTGCTGGCATTCTACTTCATGTGCAAACCCACGGGCGGCTTTTTGCAGGACGGATACGCCTACTCGCAGAAGAGTGTCGGCCTTGTCATCGCCGGCATCGTTGTCTTTTGCGCCGGCTTTGGATCCACCTACGCTCATCTCTGTTGGTATCAGTCCGAATACTTGGCCCTCGAAATCCGCGCGATTGGATCGGCCATCTCGACCACTGCCAGCTTCTCCGCCAACCTCGTTGTCGCCATCACATTCTTGTCGCAGCTCACGGCTTTGACCCCGGCGGGGACCTATGGTCTTTACCTCGGTTTCATCTGCATCGGTCTGATCCTCGCCTACTACTGCTACCCGGAGACCAAGGAGCTTTCCGTCGACGAGGCCTTCTCCTTGTTCCAGGACGATTTCGGTGTCAAGAAGTCGCAACGCATGCGCAGGGAGAAGAAGGAGTCGATGGCCAGGATGAACCTGGAAGCCGGCGGTATCGAGCAGTCGAGTATCGACGACAAGGCGAACACGTCGTACGTGGAGAACGTGGAGAAGGTGTGAGGTGACGAGGTGTGAGGCAATGTGGTTGGGGGTCTACGACCGAGGCTCTGACAGGGCAGCGGGGACAGAAATTATCCAAAGTGTGATGGCCGAACGAGTATGTATGGTCCCAGTCGTGTTTGATCGTATGCAACGGGCTCAATATTGCGCGAGTGAATTCAACTTGTCCTTCGGCACTTTCTCCGACGCAGCTGGATACCCTCCTGCACATGAACGATGCGTTGATTGTACAGCGGACAGGTGCACACAGGACCGTGCTTTGTTTGAGAGTCAAAGCCGGCGCCGAGCCAGCATCACGCGAGAGTTATGCACAAGGCAAGATCCCACTGTTACCCGCGCGGAAGGCTATGGTGGACGGATGCAAGACCTACCAACGGCGTCCAGGGCGCAAAGTCTTGCTGCGACTGCCGCTGAAAAGTGCCATGCATATAGATAAAAGCTACCAACATTGCTGCCGCAGCAAGCGCTGAGCCTTTGCACAGGCCTTGGCGTACCGTTCGGGAATGTCCTCATCTGGTGTCGCCATAACCTCCGCTTCAAAGAATTCGAATATAAACGGCCCGCCGAAACCCGTGGCTAGAATTGCCTGGACGCACTCGACGACTCTCGCGCCTCGATCTTTGGTACTGGCGACTATGGATCCAGCCGCACGGCCTACGAGGGGCACCGGACGAGCGCAGATGGTCCAGGAGAAGCGGTCGCCGCGAGCAGGCTTGTTTTGGTCGGCCCAGTCATCGTAATCACTGCCACGGCCTAGAGGTGGATTGGGCACAACCATGTCGGAAAGCTCAACGTAAAAGATCTTGTCCCCTGGCACCTTTCGCAGCCGCGACAGAAGTGCAGCAAAGTCCTCGTCGGTGTAGCCCTCGCCTGTTCGCACATCCCAGCCGTAGGTGGGTGCCAGCGGGAAATGGGCGACATCCAGGCACAGTCCAACATTGTTGTGATCCTGTAAAAGTCAGTCATACGCTTGCCCGGGGGCGACAAGCCAGCTTACAGCTCTTTTTACCACTTCCCAACATTGCTCCCATGTATTGATGTGGACCGAAAAGCACCACGACTCGTAGGCAATCTTGACGGGCGGATCCTGCCAGGCGCCAAGTTGACCAAGCCATCGCATGTCGGCAGCGTATATGTCAAGATCATCCGTTGCATCGGGCATGTTGTTGGAGCCAACCTGTGATTAGCTGAGCTGGCCGACATTCCCCACTCACCTGGAGAAACTCGCATCCGAGCTTGGACAGCAGTGGAAGCCAACACGTCGCCTTTCTCCTGGACCATTCTTTCCGCGGGTGCCCCTCGGCCCACCCCTCGAATTGGTTCAACGGCTGGAGTCCCAAGATTGTTAGGCCGTGCCTGGACGCAAGACGCCTCAGCACGCTTGCGTGATCATAAAGCGCCTGCCATAGGTCACCATCCGAAGGATCGGGTTCGCCTCCTTCTCCCCACTCTTGCGGGCACGTCGACGGGGGTCCGGTGATCAGCGCGGCCTCTGCTATATTTCAGAATGAGCGTACAAGTCTGGCTGTTTTTGTCGCACCCAGTTTACGTAGTCCTCGAAACCAACGCAAACATAATGGAAGCCTGCGCGTTCGAGAGCGAGGAACTTGCTTTCGATCGTGTGGTTGCTGTGAAAGCCCAAGGATGCAGTCGCAACGCCGAATCGAGATCCCATGCTGGAGTAGTTGAGTGAGAGAGTGAAACAAGGGAGGGTTTCCACGCTTATATGCCGGAATGGAACACCGACCTCGGTCGGTTTCGCTTGCAAGCGGCCCGCTTCGGATGGTAAGCGGGAGCCTCGGGTTTACGTCATGGGTTCACATGCATGCATGGTACGCGTGCCTACAATCATTCGAGCGAGATGGCTGCGGATCGTGGGTCGCTACCGGCCCAGTTGGTCGTGCCCCGCCAGCCCCCGTCGACACGCAGGTGGTGGTCATTCATCATCGAATTCTCAATCAAAAAGATGCAACCTTGCGCGACTTCCTCGGGCTGTGAGACGCGTCTGGGGAAGATGCAGCCCGTTTCCAACTCGTTCTGAAAGTACGGCTAGAATGTGAGCGTTTTGAGGATCTTGCCATAGCACATACCAGTCGGTCTGGGCCCATGAGGGTCGATGCTACTACCGCTGGAGCGACCGAATTGACTCTGATGCCTGACGGTCCTAGGAAGTCGGCCATGCCTTCGGTTATCCCTAACACAGCGGCTGCCGTCAGCACTATACTTACACTTGACTCGTACTCACTCTTAGAGGGCCCGTACGTGAGGCATCTTCCCGGCACAGGACGGGCGACGACGGACGAAATGTTCACGATACAGCCCCGTTCTTCCGTCACTCGTGGGTGAAAGGGCCCGTCATCGGGATACTGAGAGTTGATCGCGTCCGCAACAGCGGCATTGACTGCGAATGTGCCGTACGCGTTGACGTTGAACACCTTTTGGAAGTCCTGTAGATGAGCGAGGAGAGCGTGGTAGTGCCGTTTGCCCGACTCACTAGGGCCGAGTCAGACAACTTGTTTGTCCATATCCTTCCAGGCGCAATCCCGGCGCAATGGATCGCTCCGTACAAACTGCCCTTCGGAATCTGCGCCAGAACCTTGCTGCATGCCTTGTTGAGTCCATCGATGTCTGTTATATCCGTTTCCACGTATAGGACATTGGCAGCGTAGAGTGTTTCGATTTGTGCAAGTGCTTTATCCTCCGGGACGTTGTCGAATATGATGACCAGTGCGTTCTTGGCGGCGAGACCCCGCACACACGCGGATCCTATTGCCCCAAGACCACCAGTAACAATGAACGCTGTCTTCAGCGCCTGGCTCAACCAAGTCCGACGTACCTTTCTCGGCTACAATCATGCTCGTAGTCGTCACTCGATATGTTGACAATGAAGGTCGAATGACATCTGTGCTTTATGATGCTCGTTCGGTGATATGTGAGTTGGAGCTCGGGGAATTAGACCTGCTCGGGAAGTGGAGCCAGGCGCGAGACCCGAGAGCCTCGGGCAGATCACTCAGCCATAAAGACCGTAGCGGAGTCGCTTGCAACCGGAGATACCCGCAGCTAGGCGGTACCAGGCGGCCTCGGTCAAATCTTCTTTTGCGAGCCTTCCCCTGACACGCGGAACTCGGTGACAGTGCTAGACGCCCTCCTGGAGCGGTTGGAGAATGAACTCAAACTTCCGAAGCGGAGTGTTTCCTGAATCTCGGTCGGTCGAGCTGGTTACGACGTATTTACTAAACCACCTCGATTGGAGGCCGATGTCACTAAAAGTGCTCGGTGTCCCAGGATTTACTGAATATGCTCGATTCTGAGCTTACTTCTGCGCCGGAGATGCCATATAAATAGCGCCCTATGCATGCGATGTGTAAAATGTTGAGTGAGCGCAGACTACTGCAGCATCGGGGACCGCTGAAGGATGTCATACGACGGGCTCCCACGTTGATCTCGCCATGACATGACAGGTGTTCAAGTTTAGTGATGGTCTGGACTGGCACGCAGTTGTTGATCAGGCAAGCTTCCAGGGCGGCAAATCGCGGGCATTGAGCAATAACGCGAGAATCGAGTACATTCAGTAATATCGGCCTCAAACCCAGCACATTCAGTGAATACGTCTATGCTAACGGTACAAATCTACACAACAAGTCTACCAGTCGATCTTTTCCGGGAAGAACTTCTCGATTAAGCCGAGGTAATACGGCTTGAGCTCGGCGACATTTGGTCGCGAGTCCGACTTGGAATAGAGGTCGTACGGGTTGAACGCGAGCACATCTTTGAGTGCTTGCTGATCCGCCTCATTCTCAAAGTAGGTGTATGCTCGCTCCCTGTGCCACGGGTAGAACGAGTGGTAGCGGATCATGTTGAGCGCCGCTTGCGGAAGCGATGACTGTTTCTTGCAAACGAGGTACAAGTACTGGCATTAGTGACCCTGCGATCGCGCGCATCTGACCCACCTCGTCGTGGCCCCAAGAGATCAACAGCTTCTCCAATCCACAACCCGGTTGGTACATGCCGTATTTGGTGGAATAAATGGGGTGGTGAAGATCGGCATTGGCGCCAAAAGTGTCCGAGTAAACGATCTTGTCGGTCGGGAACTCGCATCCCACAACGAAAGTGTCTCCCACAACGTCCCACTGGCCGTCCGAGCCGAAAAAGTACAGGAGCTTCCCCAGGTCGTGAACAAGGCCCGTCACCTGCATCCAGTCCGGCTTGCCGTCTTTTCGCATAGCCTCTGCGGTCTGCAGAAGATGCTCGATCTGAGTCGCATCAGTGTCGGGGTCTGAAGCGTCCACCAAGGTATTCAGGAGCTCCATTGCCTCCCAAATACTGAGGGAGGCCCGGGGCTTCTCGAACGCCTTGCGTCGCGCTTCAACGTTGAAGTCGACAGTCTGTTTGGTATGCTGTTCGCTACTACATCAGTTATGGCCGCAAATAATATCGCCTACACACATGTAGAATCGCCTCGAAGACTCGTTCGAGTCGACAAACTGACGGAAACCCGCCTTTTCCTTGTCGGCGTCAAACTCGGATGCATCGTACGCCTCGGATTGCTTCTGTTTCAGTTTGGCGACGTTGATATCGTCCACTGCATCCGAGATCTTCTCGAATTTGAGCCCATTCGGGTCTGATAATCAGCTCTGAGGATCATTCTGGACAGTCGACTACACACCATCGGGGCGGACGAAGTTCTGAGACTGCACGTCGGGGATGGCGATGGGCATAGCTGCAAGTGGGGAAGTGAATATCGAATCAATCTACCTCGCGTTGTCTTATATCGCCCCCCAGCAGCGGCAGACGAATCGAAATACACCGAATACTCATGCTACAGGTTGGTTCCCGGACCGTGCAGGTCGTGAAAACTTGCCGTGATTGTGTCTCACGCCGCCGACTAACTGGCTGAATCTTGTTACCGCAAGAGGCCTTCGTGTTCGGTGGGTTTCATGAACCGGCCGAACAATACGTCACATAGCGAACCGTTCTGCCAATCGCTGCCCATTTCATTGTCATCACTGTTTCGAGCGTCGCTCAACCTTCCGAGAATCCAAGGTGCCGGCTCCACGTGCTCCACACACCACCGTTGCCATGACGCTGTGGTAGTCAATTGTACAGTCGGGCCGGCGGTCAGACTAGCGCTTGGCTTAGGTTGAAAAACGTGAGAGGCAAGAGCGATATAACATGTCACCTCGCTCCTGTTCCCTCCACAATTCTCAAGCTGGCGCAAACGTCATTACCCCCAGCACTCATGGATTCTTCGCAAGCATATTGGTCCACGGCTCACTCCGAACAGTCAGAGGTCCCACCACCGCGTACGGTTGTCAAGTCTGAGATTCCTACAAGGGGCGTCGCCAATGACGAGCTGGAGAAACTCGTGAGTACGCCCGATTGTCGACGCTAAAGTACAGCAAGAAGAACTTGTACAGGCTGAGCAGGACGACAAAGTCACTGGCTTTCTCTGCTTCCTCATAGCAGCTGTACGTCACACGCGCCTTTTGGCACGCATGTCTAATCCCATAGGCCGCCCTCGCCGGCTTCCTGTACGGCTATGATACGGGAGTCGTGGGAGTCGCGCTTCCACTCGTCGGGGACGATCTCGGTCACAATCTGTCCTATTCAGAACAAGAGATCGCTACATCGGCTACAACCATAGGGGCGATATTTGGGTCGGCGATCATTGGGTATTACTCGGACGGGATTGGACGCAAGTGGTCGATGTTCATTTCAGATCTCTTGTGAGTCGAGTGGAAGGGAGTGGTGGATCTAATGGTTCAGCTTCACTGTTGGCGCAGTTCTCATCGCATCCAGCTACTCGCTGGCTCAGATGTCCGTTGGTCGTCTCGTCATGGGCTTCGGAGTAGGAGGCGCTGCGGTCATTGCTCCGTTGTACATCACCGAGCTCGCGCCGACATACGCCCGCGGGCGGTGCGTTGGCGTCATCGTGAGTGCTAGACTCCTGTGTGGTCTCACCTGAAGGGCTTCTTCATTCCATTCGGTCAAGTCGTATCGGCGGCGCTAGGTGCTGCGTGTCAGAATGTGAAGCACGGATGGCGACTGCTATGTGAGTGGCAGGACCTTTGCCAACTCGGATTGAACAGCAGTTGCTCTCGGGGTCGTGCCGTCGATGCTGCAGCTGTGTTTGATGCACTGGCTGCCAGAATCACCCCGGGTGCTCCTACTCAGAGGCCAGGTCGAGGAGGCTCGTCTAGTTCTCCAGCAAATCAACAAACACCAGGATGCCCGTATCATCGAGCTCAAACTGCGAGTTGCCCAATACACGGCAGAGACGTCGACCGTCCTTCAACGCAATATGAAACCACTGCAACGATTCAAAATGCTGTTCAAGACACCGAAGTATCGTCGATCCATCATATCTGTTAGCTTGCTTCAGCTTTTTGGGCAGCTAACCGGGTTTAACACGGCAAGTTATTGTTTACGTGGCCTGAGACCAAAGGCTTACGCTTCAGCTCCTCTACTATGCAGGGCAACTCTTCGGTCTACTCGGGCTCTCCAATCCCGCGCTTGGGGCTCTCATCCCCTCATCCGTCAATGCATTCTTCCTGGTGAGTCATACGAACATGGCCGGGGGTTGATCGCCAAGTTCCTCGGCTTCAACATCATAGACAAGCTTGGACGTCGGGGTCTGATGATGTGGTTTGTCCCGGTGATGGTGAGCGTTCACAAAAGTGATTCGTGCATCGTTGACCCTAGCTCGCTGGACTGGTGTGGAATATTATCGCTTTTCACTACTTGTGTGAACCCACCGGCGGCCGACTCGACGTCAATTACGACTACGATCGCCAGATGGTCGGTGTTGTCATTGGCGGTATAGTGGTCTTTGTGACTGGTTTCGGTGCGACATACGCACATGTCATCTGGCAACAATCCGAGTTCCTCGCTTTGGAGATTCGAGCGACCGGCTCTGCAATTGCTACTACCGCCAACTGGATCGGCAATCTCGTGGTATCGGTGGCCTATTTGACTCAATTGGAAAGTCTGGGGCCATCAGGAACCTACTGCCTGTACTTGGGCTTCAGCACTGTCGGATACATCTTTGTTGTGTTTTGCTACCCGGAGACGAGTGAGTACTGTCATCGCCCGGGAATCAGTCCTGACTGACACATGCAGAGGGTTTGTCGATCGACGAGACGCATAGCCTCTTCGAAGGCGGATTCGGTGTCCGAAGGTCTCGCGAGATACGCCGCGAGAAGGCAGAGTTGATGCGCGCTTTCCGCGACGCCAATGCTGAGGAGACGAAAGCAGCAATGAAAACACTCGAGGCTAAACACACCGGCCGGTACAATGAAGGGCACCATCTCGAGAAGCGGTCCTTCCTAGACCCCGTCGTGAGGCCAGGCGCAGCACCGGCGCAGGTTGAGTGACGGGCATATGTACACAGTCCTTGTCGAAGCGATGCATGACATTGCAAACTTCTGCGATTTCCTTTAAGCGCGTAACACAAGCGTTCTGGTGCTGTGATGGTAACCGGTGACGTAAAAGATCCACGCCTGGATAGCCCAAGGTGACCGGCTGGGCGAGTATTTTGTCGCGCAAGCGTTCGGCGATTCATGCGATGACCCAACGCTCATATTGGACTTTGCGGCCGCGTCGGCACCACCGGGGGTGCGTGGGCGGGGATGATCTGCAAGAATTGCACCCGCGAGTACTGCATTGGTCAGCTTTTTTGAGTTGTTGACAGACATACAATGCTCCACCAGTCCCACACACTGCTGCCTAGTTCTTCCGAGCGGTTCGAAACGTTCAGCAGCGCCAAAACAACTCGAAGCACTTTGCCTCGCTGACATTCAGCATACGGTTCACTTTCGAGCTCCAGGTCTCACCATGCTCTCCCCATTCAGGGCGAGGCACTGGATGGGTATTCTGTACGTCAATTTATGTATACAAGCCATGGACCCACTTTTCCAGCTCGCCCAGCACGCGCCTTGCCGTGGTCGATCGCTCAGCTGCCGTATCCTGGTCTGGAGAAAGGCTAGACTTGAAATCAAGCTATGGTCAGCATAGACTCCACAATGGGGGCCGCGCGCCAATTACCAAAGCCAGCTCCAAACAAAGCGAGGTGATACAGACGTTGGCCGCTTGCATCCCGTATGTAGACGGATTGGTGTCAGAGGCGGTGAATTCCGGTCGCAATTGCATCGGCAAGGCGTCCAGAATATGCTTCAGGGCGGATTTGGCGTCCTCGATCCATAGTTGCAGGGCATGGCGATCGGCGCACGCAGCTGGGTCCGTGACGAACATACGATGACGCCATTGACAGCGGTATATCCACTGAAAGATGCGTGCTACGGCACCGAAACCGATCATGTATGATGGATCCCTGGGGGGTTGTGGTAGGACATTCGGCCCATGAGTGGGTATCATATCATCATCGACCTCTTGTGGAAAGGGAGGCAAGCCGTCGGCGTCGTGCATAAGGATGGGATGGCCGTTCAGGGCATTAGTCCTACTCATCAATGCACACTCTCCGGGTGCACTCACTTGTCTATCACGTAAGCTTCCCAGAAGATCCGGCGCGACACCTCCAGCTCCATGCGAGACATCCCTTCCCTCGGCTCGGCTTTATGCAGATTAAGTCCATAGGACAGACGCCGAATGTCGCTCAGCAAGTTGTCCGAGAGCTCCACCGAGGTCGTTGCTTGGCTTGTTATCCAGTCCCTGTCATCAACTCGACGGTCGCCGATGTCGACTCACAACACAGTCGAAGCCAGGATCAATAGGCTCGGCTTCATTTGATGCCGTATCTGCATGACCCGCGTTGCCCTCTGCGCCCTCCTAAGCAGCGCCTCCAATGTTTCTCGATCCATGCGTGCGAGCAGAGACTGCACTGGGCACTGACAGATACTGGATGTTAGGAATAGCAGACCCCATCGTATTCACGTGTATGAGGCTGGAATCAGCTTGACCAATCGAAGCCCGGTTCGAGGACCCACCAACACTCAGCAAGAAACATCGAAATGCCTCGTCCTTCTGATCTCTTCGGTGTAGGATGTCCCTGGCGAGAGAAGGCTGATGGCACAGCGGTACGAGGGCGTGTTGATAGCGGACATGCAGAGAAATCAGAAACGATATGTCCCCCCATGAAGCGATGTCTTCGATTTGGCCCGGTTTTCCCGACGACATCGCTACCGGTACATGTGCCGTCGCCTCGCTTTGGCCGGTAAGGAGCTGCGCAGTTGAAGTCGTCGCACCCTCAGGCGTGCCGGCAAAGAGAGACATTGGTGGCTGGCCGATGTCTCTTAGGAATGGTCGCAGATCATCAAAATTTCCCTGACTCTCGGGCCCGGTGTTCGCGGGAGCAACGTTGGCGGTAAACAAATCGAGTGACCCAGAAGCCGGGTCTTCGTGAGCGGCGGTGGTAGTATCGAATTGGAAATGTGAAGCGGGCAGGTTGTAGTCGAAGGAGAATGTCGCAGGGCTTTGGAATGTCTGGCGCGCACTGCCAAAGAAGTTGAGGGATTCGAGAGGGGGATCTTTGTGCGGAGCGGTCTGAGGGGACGCATGTGTCGGGAGACTTGGCGACACAATAGTACTTCTGGTGGTGCCTTTGAGCGGGGGTGCATTGTCGGAAGAAGGTGTTTGAAAGTGAACAGCAGGAGGGACGCTTTGCTGAGGTGAGGAAGAAATGCGGGATTGAGATCGTCTCGCTCGCTGACTAGCGCATCAGCTCACTCACTCTCATAAACTCAAGCATACGACTTTGGCCTTCCAGGCTTCCGGTATGTGTAGAGGTATGTACACGTCTCGTCCCTACGAAAGCAAGCCGTACATCGCGAACGAACTGACGCTGACGCCGAGTCCACTGTAGTCGCATGGCCGACTTCGCCTCTTATCGGGGACCCAGGAATGCATCTGACCTGCTGTAAGCACAGGCCGTCACACTACTGCGTACCTTGCGGTCGCGACATTGATCGCAGCTGGGACCGGCGGTGGGCCGCAAGGGCCTCGGTCGGGACGATCCCACGATTCCGTTGGCTTCGGGCATTATGCTCGTTTGTAGTCGGTCACAAGCTCAAACAGTACACACGATGTCATCGGAATAATACACTCGACGAGATTGGCTCGGACGCAGAAGCTGTAGCGTGTGATCGGATTGCTGGTCAGAGCTAGTGAGGATGGGCAGGTGAAAGTAGCAGGGTCGCCGAGACGAAACACACCGAGTAATTTGACCGAAGCTCGGCGCGGCCGTATTTCCTTCGGGCATCTATCAGTGGCACCGACTGCTCCCGCTGGTGCATGGCTGATCGGACTACGCATGTAGAGATCCTCCATCTATCGGATGCCCCTGTAAAATGGTCGGTCCTGCTGACCATGACCCGTCATGACCGATGCTTCGTACCTATTCTGTGCGAGATGTGTTATCGTTGGACCTATTGAGAACACCCGCTCAAAGGGGCTAAGCGTCTGACCGGCAATACTTACACAGCAGACTCTCTGCTCGTATCGGTACCGAACGATGGCCGTGACCCAGTTCAGTTCCCGAAGCCGACACAGATGGTACAAGAATCGCGGACCGGAATCCACGTTGCTGCCTTGTCATGTGAGCCTAACACCGGCCATTCTCATAGCTTACGTAAAAGGTCTTAAGCTCAAAACCTCCGCCTTCCCACTCACTGTACACAGCACATCCGGCCCGGCCTGCCTCCACCGCTCTGGCTTCTCGTTGCCTACGCGCTCTTCCAGGATGTTGACAGCGCCGATACTGTTGGCTCTTACGCCACGATTGTGGCGGGAGCCTTATGCGGGTGCAACGTAACTTACATCGCCAAGTCGGTCGCTGCCCTTGCCCCTTGACTCTCGTACAATCTCAGTATGAGTGATCTCGTCCGAGTTTCTCAGATTCCTCAGCGCCCTGGACATTATCGCGCACAATCGAGGACTCGCGCGAACAGTATACTGCTTTTTCTTGGAACACCTTCGCCGCCGCGCATTCGACGCAGTATCGATCGGTGACGGGTTTGATGAATGCGGACTGCTGATGTCGATAGGCAGAGCAACTTGCGCGTGAGTAAGGTTGAAAGTTGGATCATTCCACTGATCCAATTCGCAGCTGAGCTTCGTGTACGACGCCCTGGACAGCGTGTAGTGTCCCGTGTGTATAGTTTAAGCATGCACTATGGGCGACAATCGCACCGACGTCTAGCCATGCCTCATCGTGTACTTCAATCGGCCAATCAGGCTACACCTACCACTGCCAGAACAGCGCCATGTCGCGATGGAAATATAATGAAATTGGGGATCGGGAGACCTGAGCGGGACCGTGTCCGGCCCCCATGATCTCTCCCCACCCGATGCATCCACAAACTACCTAGCTGCAGCACTACGCCCTGAACCCCTGCCCGAACTCTTGCGCAAACCCTGACCACTTGGCAATCGCGAGCTGAATAGCGGTGGGCCCACCACACATCTGCACACTGCTACCCGGACAAGCCATGATACACTGATCCGATGTCAACGAAGTCGAAGCGCCGTTGACCAATGAGCTACCGCAATAGCACTCCTGGGCGTACTCAATACCCGCGTACTAGGACCCAGCGCTGGCGCACGCCGAGGTACACTTTTCGAAAGTCAGTCGGGAAAGTCGACCCGGAGACCGGTAAGAGCTCATCCGGACAGCTCTTAGATACAACCCGAGCTGGGGTAGCCGTTGATGACGGGAGCGGGAGCGGTAACCGAGGCGAGAAATGGGTTGGTGTAGAGCTGGATGGCGCTGAGACCTCTCTGCTCCCCCCCTTTCGTCCCCCACAACTGGCCGTCAAGTCAGCGGCACAAGCCATGTTACGCTTGTCCGAGGTGACCGAGAGCGAGGCCGAGGTGACCAAAGAGTTTCCACAGTAGCATTCCTGACTGTACTCGAGACCTGCGTACCCGAAGCCTTTCCGATCCCGCTCAGCCCCGCTCCTGCAACCCGCTCGCGTACATGAAACAAGGGTACCACGTGCTGGACGTCATGTAGCACACGCTCAGAGAACGGTTGAGAGAACGTCTTTACTTTGTAGGCCACTCAGCAAGCACCCTGATCACGCAAACACCATCCACTCCGACCCCCGATCGGTGTTACTCGGCAGCATCGCCATGCTCCCCGACTACCCTACGTCTCATCACTAGCTGATGCCTCCCGCTGTCCCCTCGAACTTTGTGCAGCAAGCTAGTACGCACGCTGTGCCCCATGCAATACCTCACCTACGGCTTTCCCCCGAATCCAACGCTTTCCGGCTTCGCGTTAACACCTACGTCAGTAACCCGCCCCACCGCGAGCTGACATTTCTGTGCCCAACCGAATTCCTATCTGACGAGCTGGGGCAACGCCCGCCTGTTGCCATGCAGCCTGGGATCCGATACCTTCCTGCCTGGACAATGGTCAGTAACCAGGTAGCCCTGTGCTAGCCTCTCCAAACCGACCCGCGCGTCCGCTATCTCTCCAGCTGCTACCACCCCACACGATGCTTGGCGCGGCGGGACAGCTCGACAAGGATCCCGCATCTGCGGGCCCAATCTTCGATACATCGCTCGTCTTGGCACTAGAGTCATCGGCCAACGACTTCCGATGGCGGTTCACGGTGTCGAGAGTTGAGTCGCGACGGCGGGACATGCAGCTCACCCCCCCGCATGTACGCGGCTCTGGGGCGATTCGCCAAGCGAAGTCGTCGAGACCGCTCCGCAGCGTCCGTCCGAACATTCGAAAAGGGCGACGAATCTCAAACTGTTTGGATTGGCCCTGAGCCTGGGTGCAGGAGGCATGGGTCGAGCCCATGCACACGGGAAGGCTAACGTTCTATGCATGTATGAATCCCGTTTCCGTGATTTATACCCGAGGTTTGCGTATGTCACCCAAGTAAGCCACCCATATGGCGTCAGGGTGGTGGCGTGCCATCGACGTATGGGGCAGCGCCGACCATCAGGGCAGACTTACGACTGCAATATGCGACGCCTGAAACGCTGCCGTACCATTTGTCTCGGTGACGAAGTTCCGAGACATGCCGGCCGCCCTTTTCTTTCGACCTCATGGTTCTGCGCCCGGATTACGACGATCCTCAGCGAAACCTACTTGATTCGGGTAAACTTTTACCAACGTTCCCGTCATGTCTTGTGACCCTTCGGAACGGTTGTCACTGGCGTTTTTATTGCGTCTGCATCGGCGCTGCGCCTGGCTCGCAGCTTTCCCGATTTAGAGCGATGGGCAAACATGG
The DNA here is from genome assembly GCA_019857685.1 of Papiliotrema terrestris. Classification (NCBI taxonomy): domain Eukaryota; kingdom Fungi; phylum Basidiomycota; class Tremellomycetes; order Tremellales; family Rhynchogastremaceae; genus Papiliotrema; species Papiliotrema terrestris. The sequence continues at coordinate 16,930 of JAHXHD010000849.1, forward strand.
GGCAATGCTTGTAGCCCGCCGATTGTTTGATCGGCCTCACACGACCGCTCACACGACTCGGTCTAAAGGGCGCAAGTGCTGCTCGTCGTCACCTCCACCACCATGCTTTATTCGCCCACGTTGAAAGCAAAGCCGGTCGTCTTTGGCACCCTCTGCGTGGCCCTCTTGGCGAGCAAGGCGACGCTGCTGAGGGTACATGCGAGTACAGTGTCCTCATCGGCAATGCTCCTCTATCTCCCAACCCTTGTCCTGAGCGATTTCGCCGTCATTTGCGTCGCAAGAGCAAGTCTTCCACGGCGGACGAATCGGCTTTCGACGTTTGGGTTCGTTGTGAATGTGGCGTTAACGTGAGTACCGAGCATGATCTGGCTGACGGCAGGCTGCTGCTCGTCGGCGGTGCTGCTTCGCAATTGGGGTTCTACAGGGAGACAGGGGGGAATATCAACTGGCGGGATGCCGCGGCGTTCACGTCGGACCACGACGGGCTAATGGTGCTCCTAAGCGGCTTGGCCTCGGTGGTCTTGACGGGGCTGGCGTTGGTGGTCGGTGGTGTCGTCCTCGGGGGATTCTTCTACCAGCTCGTGGGCCGATTCGTCCAGAGTGTTGCAGACATGCTCTCGCCAAGTAAGCTAAGCCACACTGCCGCTCGTCTGACCCCAGTCATCGCCCAACTCTCACCTTCCCATCCACGGTACACCCGCATTCCCAGCGAAGACGATCTTGAAGCGGGAAGCGACTGCGGCTCTAGCAGCGACGGGTCTGGCGATGAGACGGTCGATGAAAAGACCCCTTTCATTTCCCTTCCTCGGCCCACAATCCCTACACTCTACAACGCCATCGTCCCGATCCTTCTCACCATCTGCCTCACTATCCTCCTTGTCATCCGCCCCAGCAAACCTTACCGCCGGATATCCACCACTCTCCCGATCTCCATGCTCGCCATGTTCGAACCCCTGCCCGATGCCTGCACAGCCCGAGGTTCCCTCGTCAACAACCCTTTCCCTCACCCGCAGCTCATCACCAATGTCGCATGGAGGCGGTCAGACGATTACGACAAAGGCTGGGCTCCGTCGTCCACTGGTCGACTCAGTCCTCTCGCTGAAATGTACCGCGAGCGTCAGGTCGACTGGATCACTGACCAACCGCCACGGGGCTTCTTCCGATGGGACAAGTCGCGCTTCGACAAAGGCTACTTCGGTTGGCTAACGCCCAATTCGTCGACCATCGACGCATGCGCCGGTGTCGCCGAGGAAGACGTCTACTACAACCCCGTTAGCGACCCGCTCAAGATCTCCAATCTCGACATGGAGGTTCTCCCATCCCTCCGAGACGCCATGACCAAGATCACCATCAAGCACGTCGTCGTCATTATGCTGGAGGGTGTACGGGAAGGTGTCTGGCCGCTGCAAAAGGGCTCGCACTTTTACCACATGCTTACAAAAAAGGCTTACACCGAGGACGTCCGGAAGCTCGTCGACGAGCGCCTCTCTCGACTCTCCCCAAACATCGAACGGATCACGGGCGTCCCGATGGGCTTTCTCGAAACACCCTACGCTGAATCCAAGTGGACCGACTCGGCGACACCGGGCTACGGTGGGGTCAACGTTCAGGGGGCGTACACTGCGGCCACGATGACCAGCAAGGCCTTCCAATCCGTGCACTGTGGCACACCACCCATGTCGGTCGATGGATTCGAAGAAGCCGACCTGGACGACTACCAACCGTGCCTGCCCCAAATCCTTGACCTCTTCAACCAGGTCACCGAGCGCGCCAACCCGACCGACTCGACCGACTACCGCAACCGCCCGTGGCGGACGGCGATTTTCGAGTCGACGAGCGAGCAGTACGACCGACTCGACGTGTTTGACAAGCGCATAGGCTACCACAAGCGGTTCGCGCGCAGGGAGATAGAGCAAGACGAACGATTCAACGCGTCGCTCCCGTTGTACCAGAAGAACAACTACTTTTCGTACCCCGAGCCAACTATCGTTCCCCACCTCGACATCTACCTTGACGACCTCAAGGAGAAGAACGAGCGCATGTTTCTCACCCACTTTACCTCGACTACGCACCATCGCTGGGACGTGCCGAAAGATTACCCCTTCGTCGACTACATGCCGCACGACGGAGGCAAAGGCTGGGGTGAGCATATCAACAAGTACATGAACACGATCCGGTATACCGACGAGTGGCTCGGGACGCTCATGCAAATGCTCGAGACCAAGGGCATGGCAAAGGAGACGCTCGTCGTCTTTGCCTCGGATCACGGGTTGTCCTTCCTCGAGGACAATGGAAAAGAGGGGACGTACGAAAACGATCACGTTAGCAACTTCCGCATCGGGCTCACCTTCCGACACCCCGAGCTTCCGCAGGTGCAATATCAGGCCAACATGACGACCCTCTCTGTCCTCCCGACCATTCTCGACATGCTCATCAGCTCCGATTCGTTGAGCAAGGAGCACAAGCACATTGCGTCGGATCTGGTCCATGACTACGAGGGGCAATCGCTCATCCGCCCGTACAAGCCGAGAGACGGCGAAAGGCGGGCGTGGGCAATCACTGTCGTCAACCCCGGTGCACGACGTCTCGGTGTGACGTCTGCCGACGCACCATGGCGGCTCAGCCTGCCACTTTCGGAAGAGGCCGAGTACAGGGTGACCGATGTAGAGGGAGATCCACTTGAAAGCCAGGCGATCACTTCCTGGACGCCCGAGGGCCTGCTCCAGGCGGTGCAGGAGAAGATGGGCGACGAGGCGGTCGCTTGGGTGGCCGAGGCGATCCCGACTGGAAGGTGGTGGGTGAAAGAGAAGATGCGGCTCTGGAGATACAAGGCGGTCTGAGGACGGACATCTATCACTGATGGACATTATACATATACTGTAGCGATCTTTGGACATTACGATAATCAAATGCATGATCGATTCACGTTCTAGTGTGACATGTCCGGGTGCGGATCAATGTGGTCGGTTGGGCATGCTTCTCCTCGGCCTTATGCGTGCGGCATCCGACATCCGAAGTGCTTCGTTTATATAGTCCATGGATTACCAGGCAGGGTGAGTCCTTGTGATCGAGGGTTCTAAATCTACCGAACGGCTGGGTCGATTAGTACAGTCCACCCCTCCGCGGCGGGAGTACTGGAACAGCGGCCTCTCGCCTCGCTTGCTGACTCGGAACGGCGTGATTGGCCATCGCTGCTACCGTATGCTAGAAACGAGACGGGCAGAGCACCAGTCGAGGACGCTTTGGCGCACAAATACATTCGATATGGACAGCGCGAACCATTCAATCGTGGCATACTCGCCCTGCGGGACCACCATCCGATCCTCTTTGGCCAGGCGAAAAGAGTCTCTCTCTAGTTGCCACTTACACCTTGCCTTCGTCCAGCTCGTAGGCCTTCTCCACTTGACTGCCCTCCCGGTGGACGGTATCCGCCTTGACCTCGTCCATGGTCGTCGCTCCCTGCGTCTTGCTGAACAATAGGTCGACCGCCTCGAGCGTGAGTCCCTTGGTCTCCGGGTAGAACAGGTAAATTGGGGGCAGGAAGGCGGCGTTGATGACTGCGAAGATCTGCCGTAAGTCGGAAACTCGTCTGAGACTCGACTTCGCCACTCACAATGTAGAACTTGTACCCGAGATGCTTGACTCCGATCGGGGCAACCTGGACAATCATGTAGTTGGTGATCCAGTTGCAAGCGGTCGAGATCGCCGAGCCCTTTTGTCGCAGTCGAAGGGGCAGGATCTCCGACGGATACACCCAAACGACCGCCTGGAAGCCGATCTAACGTCAGCACATGACGACACCATTCACTTACAGTGAACAGCCCCATGTAGACAAACAGCACCGCGATCGCAGCGCCAGCTGCCGCTTTACTCGCCGAGGTCTGCACTTTCCACACGAGCGCACTCTCCGTCGCAAACGCCAGCGCCATACCCGTGACACAGGCAAGCAGCAGCTTTCGCCTGCCGGCGGTGTCGATCAGGAACCAAGGGATGAACGAAGCGATGAAGAACCAGGTAAACAGTCCACCGGCCAATAACGCCGCCTTGTCACTAACGAGGGAGAAGAAGTTGCCGGCGTAGAAGATGATCGCGTTGATTCCGCCCACTTGCTGGAAGAACTGAATGGAGCAAGCGATGAGCAGTCGTCGACGCGAGCAGATCCTGTCTTCCTTGAGCAGGTCTTTCCAGGTACCGGATCCGATGGATCGCTCCAGCTCGACTGCGTCTTGAATTTCCTTGTGCTGGGTGAGCACGTCGTGGTGGGTGGCGGGCTTGTTTTGAATCCGCGCGATTACGGCGAGCGACTCCTCGGCGCGTCCGTGCGAGGCCAGCCATCGGGGCGACTCGGGCACGATGAAGACGAGAACGAGCATGGGGATGATGAAGATTGCCTGGAGAGCGACGGGAATACGCCAAGCCTTGGATCCGGTCATGGGAGTGAAGCCGTATCCGACCCAGTAGGCGATGAAGATGCCGAGGTTGAGCAGAGAGAGCTGGAAGCAGACAAAGCGTCCACGAGCCCGGGCCGGGGACACCTCGGACTGCAGAACTGGGACGGTCGAGTTGATGAATCCCTGCACTCAGCGGTCGTGTCCATAAGCTATCACCCACCATTCCGAGGCCTGAAACAATCCTTGCACCGATCATCGCTCCAGCAGAGCTGACCCCTGCTTGGAATCCGGCACCACCCAGCATCAAGACAGCGCCGACCAAGATCGACTTGCGCCGGCCGAGTCTCTCACCGATGACCGCGGTAATGAGCGCGCCGACACAGCAGCCGATCTCGTAAATGGCGACGATTGTTCCTAGTAGACTGTCGGAGGGGTGGTTGAATGTGTCCTGGAACGGTGGGTTGTTGATGATTCCGCCCATGACTCCCTGGTAGTTGAGCGGTCTGCTGAAAATTTTCACCCACGGCTCTCACTCACGTTGTCATAGCCGATCAGCATGAAGCCGATGGCGGTGAGGAGGGTCGTGAGGTACAAGGTCGGTTTGGCGCCCATGGTGATTGTTGGTCTGGAGCTCCGAGGCCCCATGCGATTGCGCCTTATATACACCGACCCACACGACGAACCGGTCCGTCTACCGAATGTTTCAACCGGATTCGCCCTGGATCGTCAATTTAGGCCCAGATCTGCGGCGTCTGGGCTTGTTTGGGATCCCGTGGGGGGTTTGCCCCGGACGCGTGCCTGTGTCCGTCACATGCGTTCCGGTCTCGGTGTTTGGGGGCTAAAAATATAGCCAGAATGAGATCTGCTGGACGTCGTACTCGTTATGAGTCACTCTCCGGTTTGCATCCGGCCGTCGGCTGCCGTGGGTAACCGAAAAACGCGACAATCATGCTGTGCAACAGTCGGAACCTGGCCCGAGATTGCGGTTGATCAGCTGTTTGATACCATACATAGGGTCGGGCAGTCGGACCGCTACAAGCATTCACATAACAGAATGTCGTCACTCGCTGGGTTGCCCGACAATGTTCAGGTAGGTGTGGCAAGACCTCTTTCGGATGCCACTGACGCGCAGAGAATCGGCTGGTCAACCTTTGCGGTTTTGCCATCAGGCTTTACCCGTGAACCTTTCGGTCAGTCAGCTTTAGCCACTGCGACCCACGACGGAAGCGAGGCGATCCAGTACGATGCAGCGAAGCCATTCATCGCTTACAGTGAACGCTTTCTCAATGTGACTGGCCGAAGCCCATCGCTCAAGGTGCTCTCCCGGAAAGACTACGCGTTCGCGCACGAAGCGGGTGTGTACGACAAAGCGCATGACGCCGTGTGGGTGACGAGCAATCTTCTCGATCCGACGGTGCACGGCAGCAAAGTTCAACTCCACCGTATCGACTTGCAATCTGGCGAAGCGACTTTAATCGAGACTAGTAGTATCGCCGCTGCCAACGGCGCTTGCGCTCTGGACGATGGGGTCTTGCTTTGTGATCAGGGGAGCGCGACGGAACCTTCCCAGCTGGTTTTGGTCGATTTTGCGTCGCACTCGGCGCGACCGGTCCTCAATAATTTTCACGGGAGGCACTTCAATTCGCTCAACGATGTTATCGTGCTACCCGCAAAAGGATCCGAACCCTCGACATCCTCCACCCCCGGGGCCACCGTCTGGTTCACAGACCCGCCCTACGGCCACGAGCAGTCGTTCCGACCTCAGCCGCAGCTTCCGCCGCACGTATACGTGTGGACCCTGCAGACAGGCGCGGTCCGAGTAGCCGCAGACGGGTTCCAGCATCCGAACGGCATCGCGTTTTCGCCCGACGGCAAGATATGCTACGTGACGGATACGAGTCATATCCACGGCACGGGACAGCTCAATCCGGCTTTGCAGAGCACCATGTGGGTTGGGTTGTTTATATCCCTCCTGACAGTAGCTATGCGTTTGACGTTGTATACAGCGCACACGAACCGCATCCCGCAATTGGATTAGCGAAGAAGAGGGTTTTCGCATTTGCAGACTGCGGTGTGCCGGATGGCAGTGAGTTGACCAAGTCCCACCATAGCTTACACCAGTAAAATGCGATGTGCAGGGCAACGTGTACAGCGGTTGTGGAGACGGCTTACATGTCTGGGGTAAGCGGCTTGGACTGTACCGAACTGATTGTAGACAACGAGGGGACTCTGCTGGGCAAGATGTGGGTGACGAAATCGGAAACGTGCTCACCGTGCAGCGTTCTTGGCCTTTACGATGGCAACATGGGAGCAGGGTGTGCCAACTTTTGCTTCTGTCCGGGAGGCAGGATTGCATGCTTTGCGGAAGACCGAGTGTACCTGGTGGAGGGGTGGGGTGTCGAGGGTGATTCGACAAGATGTCTTTGATGCGCGTAGACCCGCATGCACTGCGTGGGAAGGCAAAACTTTCCACTGCTGACGTGCTCCGTGGATGTGGGACGCTTGCACTGTCCCCGGGAATCAGTGTGCCGGGACAACAACAACCCGAACGGTTGATCGGCCCGCCTTAGCGCCGCTGTCTCTTTTCACCGAGCACGCTTGGCGATGTGGGCGGATATCACCGATGTTCATCCCAAACACTACCATCACCATGCCCTCCGAACGACCCCGTCAATGGGTCGACGCCGACACGGGCCACCGTGTTGTTCGCCTATCAGACGTGCCGGGGAGCTCCAGTCTGTACTTCAACTTCAATGGCTACACGCTAGCGGGAGACTACTTGGTCATATCCACGCCCGATGGGCTCGACAAAGTGCGCATGGTCGACTTTGAGCTCTCGTGCGTGGTCCGGCTCCACCGTCCGTTCAAATTCCTGTTCGTGGGCCAGACACACCGTCGAGCGTATTATCAAACTTTGGACGACAGCGCAGTCTGGTACGCGGACATCGACTCGGGCGAGACACGCCTGGTCAAGGGAGGCGTAAGCGGCGACATACAAACGATAAACTGCACCGAGACGTTACTGGGTGGCGTCGAGCGGGACCCGACCAACACCGCGCCCATCCTCGCACTATTTGAGAACCGTGACAAGAAAACGGACCAGTTCGACTACCGGGCAAGCTGGCCGGACGGAACGCCGATGTCGTACGCCGACGCGAAAGAGGTCCGGTTGAATGAGCGGCTCAACGCTCGCGTACCGATGACCATGTTCGTGATCGACACCGCAACGGGGGTGCGCAGAAACGTGTACAGCTCGACGGACTGGCTGAATCATTTACTGTTCTCTCCTACGGATCCGGACATGCTCATGTGAGCAGCTGCGGTCAGTTCCTAGCTCACACCAGGTACTGTCACGAGGGAAACTGGCATTGCGTCGATCGGCTTTGGCTTTTGGACACCGCCAAGCCATCTCCCACCCCGGTCAAGGTTCATCAGCGTACAATGAACATGGAGATCGCCGGACACGAGTGGTGGAGCCGAGATGGCAAGACAATATGGTACGACCTGCAGACGCCGCGTGGCCAGACCTTCTACGTTGCTGGCTACGATGTTTCCACGGGTGCACGGCGGTGGTACCATGTTGAAGACCGGAACCACTGGTCGGTGCACTACCACTCGTCGCCCAACGACGGGCTCTTCTGCGGCGACGGCGGGGACAGGTCAATGGTGGCACACGCGGCAGACGGGAAATGGTTGTACCTTTTCACCCCCAAACGCATACCGAACGTCGCTGGGCTCCAGGCCGAAGACGCGAGGGATCTGATCAATCCCGGCTACTTGGAGACAAAGCGCCTAGTCAACATGGCTGATCAGGACTACCGGCTCGAGCCGAACGCGCACTTCTCGCCGGACGGGAAATGGGTCGTGTTTCGTGGGAACATGAGCGGGGAGATTCACACGTATGTTGTCGAGCTGTAATATGATGCATTGTGTCTCGGCTGTCGGCCGGTCCCCGACCGTACGGGCAGCCACACGTCGTACTGCAACGCTCGGATGCGACAAATTTGGCCATCAATTCCCGTCCAAGGTTTTACAACATGCCGACCTGTAGTAGAGGCCCTGAGCGAAGACCCCCACCCAGCTCACGCACGCCCCTGCAGCAACGCCGGCTCTGTTTCCCCTGTCCTGCTGCGTTCTGCCTCTAGCGCCTTCTGCGCATCTGTGACATACTTCCTAAATTTCCACGGCTTGACCTTCTTCCTGAACATCTCGTCGAGCTCGGCAGGGGTTCGTCTGGACGTGTCTGGGATGATGAAGAAGGACGCCACAACGAAGGGTGTCGAGATGCCGGCGTAGAAGAATGCGGTCTTCAGACCCCAGTTTGCCGCGTTGGCGTTAAGCATATACGGTCTGATATCAGTCGGGTTGTAGACATGCCTGACCCACGTGGTGGTGTTGAACACCAGTCCCAGGCAAACACCGCCGGCCGCCGCGATACCCGCGGTCTTGGCTCTCAGTCGAGACGAGCCAGTCTCCGCCACAAAGGCCCACCCGAGGTTACCGATCAGCGTCGAAGCCAGACGCCACATGAGGGAGAAGAACAGCTAGGGTCAGGTCAGACCAGCGCGTCCACACTCACGACGAGCTTGTTCACGGCGTTCGACTTGTCCGGGGCGAGGCCGACACCGCCAACGATCAGTGTGAAGCACCATGTAGACACCGCAGCGATCAGGAACAACATCCGCCTGCCGAGTAGATCAATCAGGCTTGCTTCGATCACAGTCGTGGCCAGAGCCACCAAGGCGAGGAGTAGCGAAAACAAGAAAGGATCGGCGAAGCCAGCTGTCTGGGCAAAGTACGACGCGTAGCTCGAAAGCACGGCAAGGCCTCCGATCTGCTGGACACAGGCGGGCCAGAACGCGATCAGGGTGCGGAACTGTTGTCAGTTCACGCGTGGATACAACAAGACGCACCCCGTTGATTCCCACGAGAACCTCCTTGACATTGGCCAGCTCCTGCAGGAACCCTGTCGTGTCCCCATCAATCTGCTTTTGGAATGATTTTTCCTTCTCGACCGCGCGCCTGATGAGATTGTAGTGGAAGTCCACGTCGTACCCGTCGATGCCGCCGTTCAGCCTTTTGATAATAGCCCGGCCCTTGTCGTGGTCTCCATGCGTGGCGCACCAGTATGGCGATTCGGGAATGTAAGTGTAGATGCCAAGCATGATGCCGATCATCGCCCACTCGATGTATATCGGGGTGAGGTAATCGAAGGGTGTGTTGTCATTCATCACCTTGAGTGCGAGCGAGGAGCAAAGCTGTCCCAGCCCGTACCTGCCGTCAGTACCTGTTGCGGCGGACGCACCCACCAGAACGAGTAGAAGATCAAGAGGAAGCCCCGGATACGCGACGGCGCGAGCTCGGTCACGTACATCCCCGTCATGAACTGCACCGATCCGACGCCTAGGCTCAGCCACCTCCGCTTGCTGTAACTCACCGAAACCCGAGAAGAGCTTCGCCAGCAACCACGTCTGCCATACGCGTCCAAAGCTTTCAAGCGCAACAGCGACGACGAGCGCAAGCCACAGAGTGTAGAATGCATATTTGCGGCCAAAGCGGTCGGCGATGCTGCAGTTGAGTCTCCCCCCGCCGTATGCACGACTCACAAGTGCTGCGACAGCATACCAAAGCCTTGGCCAGCGCTTTGAATCCCGCCCCACGCGGCGAGGATGTCGGCGTCAAGAATGAGTTGACCTTTGGCGTTCAGCGCAGTGCCGTATTGCTGAATGAAGCCCTTGTTCGCGACTAGGCATGAGCAGAGCTTTGAATGGCAACCCCACGTACTGATGTTGCCCGTCATTGAGATCTGGAAGCCACTAGCATTAGCGGAAGAACACATCCGCTAAAGCCAAACTTACTCTGCTGCAGCCGAGAATGCCGCAAATAGACACACCAAAGCGACCTTGTGGAACACCACCCAGGTCTTTTTCCACGGCAGATCCTCAAAGGGGGACTTGATGATGACGTCGCCGGCTTCGACACCCTCCTCGATGTGCTTGATGTCGGCCTTCTCGCTGACTTCCGCATGAGACATGGCGATGGTGATCTCATGGACTTCCTCGCGCGAGTTTATCGGCTGCGCCATGATTCAGGAGATATGACCTGTCGTGCGGACCTCCGTGGGGGCGACCGTTGTCCTCCACATAAGTATGCACGCCTCACTGGCCGCTCGGGGTAATGCTCAGCCGCAAATGTCATCCGGCGCGATCCACAAATGCTCAGGCCCCCGGGCCGGGCGGACGAGCCAAGACCGTTCGGCGAAATCGGGGTATCGATTCCAGCGAGGAGTCGCGGCTCCGGGGGAGGCAAGGGGAGGAAGCGGGGTCAGAGGCCGGTGATTCGGGCCCGAAGGTTCTTCGCCGAGGCTGCGATTGGGGCGTCTCGGGGCGCAAACCATGAGTGCTAGAGGCAGTCCATGTCGCGCTCGTGCGTAGCGCACTAGTGCAGTATGAGACTCGCACATGGTGACGTCGCAGGATGTTTATGCCGTTGTCTTGGCGCTTAACCCTTTAGTCTACGCGGCAGTCCCGGAGTGGCGCGGGACTCTGACGGCGGACGCCGCTGTTCGGCGACGATCCACTGGTCCACCACTTGAGCTGGAGGCTTAGCGATCGCCTGCCTGTACGAGCATGAGAAACCAATGGGTACCAATGAACGGTGAAGCCTACCCACAGCATTATAAACACACATCTGCGAGGTTGCACCTGACAAATTCTTTTCTCGCTACGAACCACTTCGCGCCAAGCAAGTCAGTTATCACCTGGTCAAGCGGTGGAGTGTGTGACTGCAGACAACACTGTCACATGTGAGCACATTGATATATTGCCCCGTAACGCGAGGCAATCGTGTCTCCGCTCTTGCTGAGCTTCGACCGTGGCGTCGCTATTGTTCCACAGGTCCTCACCGCAGCTCACTTACACCGCCATGATTGGAGCCCTCACAGTCTCGCAGGGAGAAGCTAGTCACTCCAGGTATGTCCGACAAAGTCGTCCCAAAGACAAGGCCACCTTTGCATCCTAACTACGAGCATCAACGCGGTATGCACAAGAAAATCTTACGGAGAAGAGCCACGTTTGACTGAGACCTATCTTTTGATCGGAAGGGCGTGCGCTCAAGGCAGAAACCTCCTCGCGCGGCGGCCGCAGGGTGTTTTCCCCTGTGGAGCCGAAAGGTACCTAGCGATCCTAGTAAGGGTACGTAGTCGGCGCACCAGTCTGAGCCAGAGTCCTATTCTGCTTGATGAGGATAAAACGCATCGCCCACGCGCAAAGGGCGCAGAGCAAGGAGAACGCTGCCATCGCTGACATGGCTGGGATTTTAGCGCAGTAGTTGTGTGCACTCGGATAATTCTTACCCATGGTGTATCGGGGCTGGTCGCTGTCGCTGAACAAGTATGGGGTGTAGATGAAGGACGCGTTCGAGATCGAAGTCATCATCGCAATGGTGACGGCCTTCTTCTCGACCGTCTGGGAACACACCGTCGCAGCCCAACCCAGGATGATCGAGTTGACGCCGTATGTGCCGATCGTGAAGATGCCTACCAATGAGCCTGTGTCAACGTGGACCGTCAAACTCACACATGGCGACGTATCGGGTGGCCGTGTTCAGCGTGGCCGGAGCCAGAGCGAAGCCCAAGATCGCAAACGCTTTGCAGCCGGTAATATGCCAAGTCCTCTCGTTGTATTTTCCCGACGTGAGGGACACGACCAGGGTGAAGATACCGGCGATGAGGTAGGGTGGGCACGTGAGCACCAACGTGATGTTTCGGTCGAAGCCGAGCGTCTTGACGACTGAGGGGAAGAAGTTCTTGAAGCCGTTGGCGGAAAGGTGTAGGTTCTGAGCGAGGCAGAAGAGCCAAACCCGCGGGTCGGACACAGCCTGCTTGAGTCCAGACCACACCGAACCCTTCTCCCCCTCGTCCACCTTGTCTCGAAGCAGTCGGCCGTGGGCGAGCACACGCTCCTCCTCGCTCAGCCAACGGGTGGTCAAGGGCGTGTCTGGCAAAAGTGGATAGGCGAGCAGAGCGATGAGGCCGGTGGCCGAGCCTTGGATAATGAAGAGCCACTGCCAGCCGGAGTATCCTTTCACCCCGTCCAGCTGGAAGATTCCCGCCGCGATGAGACCAGCGAAGGCGGTCGCGAGGATGTTGCCGGTGTAGAGGATGGCAATTCGCGTCGCGACTTCGGTTCGAGTGTAGAAGTTGGAGATGATGAAGATGGCGCCCGGATAGTAAGGGGCCTCGACGACGCCCAGGAAGAATCGCGTCAAAAGCAAGCCGGTGAAGTTTTTGGCGAAAGCGGTGCAGATCGACAACACCGCCCAAGTCATCATGAGCACGCAAAGGAAAAGCGGCACCTTGATACGGGTGAGGAGCATGTTCGCGGGGACACCGGTGAGGACATAGCCGACGAAAAGGATCGAGACGCAAGTTTGGTATTGCCGGTCGTTCAAGCCGAGGTCGGGTACGATGGTTGAGACTGGTGTGAGCCCATGAATTGTCGAGACTGGTTCGGCTCACTCTTTGCCAAGGCGATGGCGTTGCGATCGAGATAATTGAGCCAGTACATGGCCCACAGTGAGGTCTTCTAGTCAGCAACGGCCTCAGAACACCCAAACTACTCACCATGATGTGCAGGTCGAGCTTGCGAACGAGCTTGATTTCCTTGGGGTCGGTCTTCTGGGAGAACCCGGAGTAGTCTACCTTGCCTGTGTGCTGGACATCTTTATCGTAGATGGATGGAGCCGCTTCGATGTGCGCAATGTCGTCGATCTTCTCGATTTGGGTCACGGAGGGAGCTTTGTGTTGAGTGGACATTGTGACGTGCGGGAAGGGGAAGCCAATGTTGTTCGTGTCGACGGTCGAGCGAGACGGGCCTGGCGTCAGTGGACTGGGTCGGCAGGGGGAGGTTTTTATACCATGACTCGTCTTCTTGCCCCTCGGGGCCGCTCGGGGTGCCAGGACAACGATGCTGTTTCGCGTTTTCGAATCGTTCTGTTTTCGAATCGGCGAAGTGATCCAGATACGATTCTTTCCGTGGGCGTCGCGCAGCGACACTCGTCTCGCCTCGATCCTTTTCGAATCCATCATGGCTCGTCGCCATCTCACATACCTCTGCCCTTGCCGTTTATCACATCCCCCCGCAGAAGTACTCCCGCCAAGCCAAGGATGTAATCGGTCAGAGGGCCCCTGCGGGGACGGCGGCATGCGTTTGATGGAATCATCGCGCATCAGCGGTCTTGACCAAGAGCAGAAGGGCTATCCCGTTGCGGCACGATGCCAGCATGGGGCGTATGCTTGTCAGGCACAGAGATCCAGCACTAGACGATGTGATTTCGAATGCAGTTTCAGCGAGTCACAAGAACGTGCTGGCACAGGACTGTGCCCGTGGTTCCCAGGAAAGGCAAGTTTCGGCGATCGAAGCCAAGAGTCGTCATTTGATCGCCAAGAGATCTGCACACGGGCACAGGCCGCGGGTTGTGCCGGCGGAGAACCCCGATCGAGACATGCGGGATTTGAGCGTGGAGTCGCGTCCCCTCTGTTCAGGAAGGCGGGGGTTTTTGGGTAGTTCATTGCATAACTTGGCAGCTGGAGGATTCGGACTCGTCGGCCTAGCCATCCAGCGAATGCGGGGTAAGCGTAACGTGATCTTTCCGTCGCCGTCAGGCCATATTCTTGGTTGGCAGCAGAATGTCAATCGTCGTGCACTGTCGATCACCGCGAAACCGGCGTCGCTAGAGCTCTGTCTTGACGTAGGGCCACGAGGCGGGCAGTATAGCGATGATGCATCGTTGAAAGGGGTTAGAGGCGGAAGACGTGTGCAACTTAGGTAGAAACTTCTGGATGCATTGTCTCTCGAGCTCGATGCGACTGAAACCGGGACGTCGCCTGATGGGCGGGGGGAGACTCCGGCCCCCAAAGCCCATGCAAAATCTGAAGACAAGGTGTCTGTATTAGCAATCCCTCGACAGTAGGCCAAGCGATTGATCCCCCATTCAAAATTTGTGTGCATTATTCTTATCAAGGCTTCATTGCGGCTCCAGGCCGTCTGGTACTATATGGTCTAGGAACCCCCC
>JAHXHD010000086.1:0-23642 GCA_019857685.1 Papiliotrema terrestris
CTCCGCCCTTCCTCCCCCCCTCTAGCAACGGTCTACTGTTTCTCGCCTGAGCAACCAAAACAGACGTCAGCTCACCACGGGTTCAGCAGCATTCACGGCAAGAGCATGGATTACCGGGACGAAAGCAGCAGAGCAAGGTGCGTGTAATCTATTGTGATGTTGCATACCAAATCCAAGACGAACAAGGGGGTAAATCTGTCTACTTGGGGATGGCAGCAATCTCAACACCACCGGTAGCATTGAGGGCTTTCTTAATGTCCCCATAGATCAGGACTGACTGTCAGCAATGCTCTCTATGCATGCTAGGTTGCACTCACATTGACCGGCGGTAAGGGTACCAATCATGACAAGACGGGCGCTCATGCCGGTGAAGAGACCGGCGGGACCCAGCTGACCGGCCATCTGGATGAGTCGCGAGGTGGTTCCCTGTCCGGGGGCACCCTTGGTCTTGTTGATCTTGGACAGGAGGGTGTCGGCGGGTTGCGAGATGACGGCAGCGGCCATACCGGCGATCAGACCGGCAGAGAGGTTAAGACCGGTCTGCTGACCACCGGTGAGCGAGTCCTTGGACTTGCCGGTAGCGGCAAGGATCTTCTCGACGGCAACCTCGAAGACGGCGAACTTGGCCATGGTGTACGGGACCTGCTTGAACAGGATGGGGCCGAAACCGGCGTAGAAGGCACCGGGGCCCTCCTCTCGGAGGATTCGGAGGAAACCGCCGGCGAGGCCGTTGGCGAAGGTCGGCTGGGAGACGAGTCGGATTCGGGTGGCCTCGAGCGGGCAGAGGGCAATGTCGGCGAAGAACTCGGCGATACCGGACGCTCCGAGGTAGACGGCCTGTCGGTGCTCTCGGGCGGTGTCGATGCCGAGGTAGTCGATGGCCTGCTTCTTCCAGAACTCGTATCCACCGAACTTGAGGGCTCCCTGGATGGCGTAACCGACAACGGTGGGGCCGAGACCGGTCAAGAGAGCGCCAGCTCCCTCCTTGGCGATGACCTGTCGGAATCCACCAACCATACCCTGTTTGTGAGCGCGAGCGCCTTGCAAATGACACAGTTAAATGACACAGTAGCGAAGGACAGCCATCATTCACGCTTCGCGATGTAACAAGATGAGGCAAATAGGGGATGTGCAAGTGGGCATGGGGAGAAGGCCGATAGGGAGGAGAAATGGTAGAATGGGAGAACGGAATGTCCCGTCGCAAGTCGCAAACAATCTTTGTAATTTTGACTGAACGTACCTTGTTGTACACCTCGGGTTCGAGCTGAATTCGGGTCTTGACGACATCGACGGGCGTCAAAGCACCGTGGGTGACGGCACATCCGAGAGCACCGGCGAGGGCGAATCTATCGCGTCAGTTTGGGGTCCATCTGCCGCACGGGTCATTCCGGCCCGGGTCAGGTTGCGAGTTTTACAGCATCCCCTCAAAACCCTTAAAGCAAACAGCAAAAGACAAGCACGATGGACTCACCGGGAGTAGAGGTCGATACCGGTAGGGGGGGCGGAGGCGGTGTGCTTGACGGCCTCCTTGGCGTCCTGGACCTTGAGGTCGGCCTTGCTGGCGAGCTCGTTGGCCTTGGCCTGGGCATCGTGGGCGAACTGCTTGGTCTGGCCGATAGCAGAGTCGACCTTGTCGCCGACCGAGGGGGCGAAGAAGGTGCTGGTGGTGGCGAAGAAGGGGTTGACTCGAGCCATTTTGATGTGTAGGAGGTTTGAGGTGGGTTGATTGGAGGTGAGAACAAGGTGGTGGGGAGACAACAAGGCGAAAAGTGTGGACAGAGTGCTCAGGGTCGTCGGGCTGTGACGTTGGCGGGCGCGCGGACAGTTCCGATGAAACAGGAAATATCGGACGCTTTCCCCGATGATTGCCGTGCGCAGACGGTGTGGCACTCGAAAGCGCTCTTTGGTGGCGTGTAGCATCGGTCAACTCCGCTTCATATGTCGAGGCTTAACTTACTGGAGAGAATCGATCAGGTACAGCTGACGAGACTGGTGTGTACACGGTTTGTCACCGTGCTGACGCGCGTCCGTCAACAAGCCATATCTTTGTTATCTGCTTGCTCAGCGTTGTCGCTACACCCGTCCTTCTCTTGACCACCGCGATGCGAGATATAAGACGACGTCCAGACATGTACCATACTGACGGCCCACCAGAGTCAAGCACACCCCTCCCTCGTTCCTTGCCGCAAGAGCCTACCGCGCGACAGCATCACCTCGTGACAGGATGCCATACAACTCGACCATCCTCATCACAGGCGGCACGTCCGGCCTGGGCTACCATACCGCCCTCTCCCTCTCCAAATCCCTGCCCTCCTCTCAGATCGTAATCACCGGCCGCACCCTTCCTCCCGACGCCCTGGCTCAAGCCGCAAATCCCAACATCGTCTTCATCCCGCTCGATCTCTCCACCCACGCAGGCGCCAGGGAGTTTGTCAAGACCTATGCTTCGCGCAACTTCCCACCCATCTCGGCTCTCCTCCTCAACGCCGGCATGCAGACGTTGGGCGGGATCCAGTACTCTTCGGACGGCATTGAGATCATGTTCGCGGTGAACCACGTGAACCACGCCCTCCTGTTCTTCCTCTTGTCGGGCCATCTGGCTCCCCACGCTCGGGTCGTCTCGGTCGCGTCGAGCACGCACGATCCAGCGTTCAAGCGCGTTCCCGACCCGTCGTACACTACCGCCGATAATGCCGCGCGTAAGCCAACCGGCTCGTCCGCCAACACCCGGAACGAAGCCTTCCAGCGTTACGCACTCTCCAAGCTCGCCAATGTCTACTTCACGTACGCGCTGTACGACTGGACGAAAAAGAACAGAAAGGGATGGGTCGTCACCGCCCTCGACCCTGGCGTCATGCCAACCAAGCTATACCGACACACTGGCGGCGTCATGGGCGCCGTGATCAACTGGGCTTTCAGCTCGTGGCTCACGCGCCAGTTCATGCATGATCTGTACCCAACCGAGTACACCGCGGCGACCCTTGCGCAAATGGCGACCGCTGAGAGGTTTGGAGCTGAGGATGTGAATGGCAAGTACTTTGCCGCGAAGGAGGGCAAGGAGATGAGATCGAGTGAGAAGAGCTATGACAAGGTCGCACAGAGGGATCTGTGGGAGTGGACCGTGAACGAGGTGCTCGGGGAAGAAGAGCGGGCGAAGTGGGCTTGGTGAAGTGTATCTGGCCGCAAATCTTCGTAGCTCTTTGGTGCAGTACCATGTTGTTAACGAGTGGCCCTTGGTCGAGAAGTGAACGTCGGACTTATATGGCACGGGGAGACAGGCTAGTCAAGGGCGGTAGCGATGAAGGGAGTGATGTATGAGTGCGGTTATCAGTAAGGCGTGATGGTGGGTGCGTCATGCAGCACGTGGTGCAATCAGTCGAGGAGGAATCATAGGCCGGGTCATTCAGTCCACCCGCCGATGACAGTCGTGTCGCACAGTGCACGCGAATGCATGCCAATCTGCAGTCGGCAGCATCACTCCCCTCGCGCCTTCCATACGCCCACCTCGCCATCCTCTCCTCCGGCGACCACGACCTCGCCATCCCAGTCCATCGCCAGCAGCCTCTCGCCGAAGACTTTACCTCGATCGTTCGACTTTCGCGCCTCCTCGCCCTGCTTCGGCGTCTTACGCGCCGAGAACAAAGCGTGTTTTGGCGATCGGACATCCCATATTTGTATGGCACCGGAATACGTGGCGGCGGCGAGCGTGAATGGGGATGATGCGTGGGTCTTGAGGGCGGGGACAGGGGACGTGGTGGGCAGAGTGAGGGATATCAACGATGTGGCTGAAGGTCAGCATCGTGTGCGTTCACTCTTGCCGCCGCGACTCACCTTCTCGAGTGTCCCAAAGAGAGACTGTCCGGTCCATGCTACCAGTTGCAAGCGTGCCGTTTGCGCTCCATTGATCGATGCACAACGCGCTCTTATCGCTTGGTCCTTGCTGCACCATCAGCGCCACACGCAAGCTTCAGAAAGATGCACGACTCACGCGGATCACAACTCCCGCACCGGTCTCCACATCCCATCCACGCACACTCCCGTCCCAACCCGCAGTCCACACTCTCGAATCATCCTCCTTGTCCCATGTGATGCCCCCGACTCGACCCCTATGCCCGCGCATGACACCCTCCGGTGCACGTCTCCATCCGCCCGTACCGACGTCTCCGTCCGTGAAACCCTCGATCGGCCCTCTCTGCTCGTTCATCTTCCTTCGCTTCTTCTGCCCCGGGAGGTAGCTGACTGGCTCGGCCGCCACCTGGTGTTCCGTTGGCTCCTCGTCCGGGATCGAGTAGATGTTGAGGTTGCCGTCCCACGACGCCGAGACGAGGCTTGATCCCGCCTTGTTTGAAGTGATAGATGAGATCGGCCCGGTGTGGCCCATGAGAGTGTACACCTCTCGAGCGGTGTTATTCTCCGCGGCGGCCACGTCGGGCTCGAGCGACGGGACGGAGAAGATGTGCACTGATCGGTCGACGCCACCCGCGGCGAGAAGGATGTCTTTCGTGGTGGAGTTGGGCGAGACCCAAGTGCAGCATGTGGCACCCAGCAGATCGGGAAGGGGCATGGTGTACAGCCCGGTTGATGAGCCTGTCGCGCCGAGGGGAAGGATACGCGCGTGAGACAAGTACGAAGAAACGAGGATGTACCTGACCGTCAGCTCAGACTCTCCGAAGTCGAGGCACCAGCTCACCCAGGCCTGGCCAAGCTCAGTCCCGAGACCCAGTCCTCCTGCTCAACTCTCCCGACCTCCTCTGGCGGCATGACGCTCCGCACATACTCTACGTCGATCGTCCCTTCTTCATCGCCTCCCCGGTTCTTCTTCACCCACGCCTCTAGACTGGTTCGGAGCACCTCGCCGTTGATGAGGAAGTCGAACGGCGCAGGCGTCGGCGACTTGAGCACCTTGTTGATCAGCTCCGAGAGCTGGAAACGACGCCATGCCGCCGGGAGGAAGTAGGTCGAGGAAGGGATCACATCCGAGGTGGAGCGGGTGAAGAGGTTGATGGGCAGCTGTTTGGTCGCCGAGGACGACGCCTGCGGTGTGATCTGGTCGGCCATGATTGTAGGTGTTGGTTGAGGATGATGCAAGAATCAAGCAAGAATATGGTCGACGGCTCAGAAATTTCCGTCCGAGCGGTGGTCGCCGAAACCGCTATCAACGCTGTTGAACGCGTAAACAGCGCCCGTTTCACCGTGGGGAACCACGTCTCGATGGGCCTTGAGCCGATTTGGAGCCTGCTTGCCTATGCATACCTCCATCGCTGTCACAACATGAACCCCGAACCGCCCGTCGTGCCGGGATTGTTGCCGATGCCCCCGCTGCCCGACGGCAGCATACCAGCGAGGGATCCAGAAAGAGCTACGAATCTCGTCCGCTTCCAGTCGGAACTGGAGGTGAGCTTGCGGATTCTTTGTCGAAGCATAGCTGACGGGGCAGTTCGTACAGTGTCTCGCGCACCCGATGTACCTACACGAGCTCCACCGCCAGCAATACTTTGAGCAAGACGAGATGCTCAACTACTTGGAGTACCTCGAATATTGGCGGAAACCCGACTACGTCAAGTTCATCGTGTATGTCTCGCGCCTATATCTGGGCTGAAAGCTGATCGTGTGCGGAAAGCTGACATCAAGATACCCGACCTGCCTGGTTTACCTCACTCTACTCCAGCAAGAGTTTTTCCGCGCTCGGCTGGGCGACATGGCGTTCGTGCAAGACCTGATGCGCATTGGGCAGACCCAGCATGATACATGGTGAGTCGCGTGCATACTGCGCGGTAATACGAATTGACGTGCAGGCGAATAGAGAAAGTCGCCAAAGCGGAGACGGGGGCTCATGCCGAGGACGACGAGCAAGATTCTGGGTTGCCAAACGGGGCGGCAGATACGCCTGCATGACAGCGCTTCACCGCTGTGTCGAACTGAACTCGTAATGTGGTTGTATAGATGTATATGGCATGACTATCCTGACTATCTTGAAAGACTTCCGCGATCCTCGTGGAGTTGCGCTCTTCTGATCCAATTTTGATGCTTGAGTGGGCCATCTTCAACTGGGTATCTCCCGCCAACCTCCACTCAGACATCCACTGGCTCGCCCATTCCCCAGCGAGTCGCTACGCCCGTTGCGCCCATACTGTCGACCACCAAGAAATTGACGATTGGTGTGTCCTTCTTGCTTAACGCTCGCAAAACGTCTTGCGCAAGGAAGCCTCCCACGATCGCCAGTGTAGGAGGGAAGAAGTGCGTAGCATGCTGAGACAGATGTCTTCCATGAGCTGATTACCATGAGGCAGCGAAACTTGCTCACTCGTTCGTCGAGTCGTACAGCTCCTGCGCCTCTTGCAGCTTGTACGATTTCGGGTTGACACCAAGCTCATTCCTCAGCCTTGTGGCGATCTCCGAGAATTCAGCTCGGTCCTCTGTTCCTGCGGGCAGGCGACTGTGTTTGCGCTGGAACTCCCAGACGGCTGGAAGTCAGCAAGACCGGCATTGCGGCTCAGGTCGGTCCCACGTACCCAGTACACCGATATTGGCCGACGGCACAAGGTGCTTCGTTTGTGATCGCGTCAACCCGCGATATGGACTTGCCCCTCGTGCCGAATCGGTCGATGCAAGACTCCAATTCGATCCGTCCAGAACAGATGACAACGAGGGGTATGCCAAGCGCTTCTTGGTGGGGACGGGGGAAGGATTCGCCGTGGAAGGATTTGGCCTGGAATCAGCACGCCTCATTTCTCCACATGGCGCTGTACCCACGTCATTATGTAGTCGTACTCGGCTCCGAGATCGGCAAAGACGTACCCAAAGTATCCGTAAGTTCCCGCGCCGTAGAATTTAGTGCCCGCCGCACGACTAGCTGCATCCACCGATTCCTTGTCATTAGCTGGTCATCCGGTTCGGCAAGGCAGCTCACCATCTGCTGGACCGTCATATCGCACGCAATGACCACATCAGCCTTTTCTCGTCGCAAAAACGCGACCATCTCCTCGTGGTCGTCCAGTCGCGCTGCGGCCGACTGGTCTCGGACGAAAGGCGCCAATGTGGGCAGGACTGTCAAGCTGACGAGAGGGTTGAGTGAGGTGATTTGTGGTGCAGCTGCATTGACACGCTGGGCATGAGCATGGAGATGGCAATGAAAGCATCACATGACTCACTTCCTGTCCCACCGCTCCATCTTCTTCTCGGAAGAGGAACCCTCCGCCTAGATCCTCCTCGGTTACGACCGCCTCGTCCATAACGATCAAGCGGCCGATACCAGCCAAAACGATGTTCTTGATGAGCTCGTGCGATATTGAGCGAAGCGACAGAACGAGAACAGTCGAAGATCGCATTCGGTTTTGGGCTTCGAGACCCCACAAGCGGATCTGTCGGTCATACAGGGAGGCCTCGTCTGGGGGTGAGCTTCGGGAGGACCGGCCTTGCTGTGGTCACTGACCTTCCGTGATATGCTCGTTGATGATCGGGGCCTGTCGCGAGACGGTGGCGGATGCCGAAGGCGATGATGAGGACGCTGCTGCTTGAGTCATGGTGAGGCTGTGGGTGAGGACGAGTCGAAAGGAGCGGTTGCAAGGTCGAAGAGTCATGTCAAAACACCACCCGGTCCACTCACCTCTGCCTGACACACAGATCCCTCGCTCCTGCATCGCATCAGCCTCACCTGTTTCCGCCGGAAACGGTTTTCTCCGGCCATCAGTCGCGCCTGATCGAGATTTTACAACCACTCTCTTGTGTCCATCACACCGATAATGGCCGTCATGGTACACAAAGCTAAATTCGACCCGGAAGCGCATCTGCACAAGCAAGGATGGAAGGGCAAGGGCACCGGTGAGCTAGAAGCGCCTGATCGCCTCGCAAATGGGCTCACGCCGTAGCACTCAAAGCCGGCCACGCGACCCGTCCGCTCCCCGTCGTGCGCAAGAAGAATCTGGGAGGGATCGGTAAAGACCGCGACGAAGCTGTACCCTTTTGGGACAAGTGAGCTGGCAATGAAACTTGGAGTTTCAATGCTGACAGCAGTATCTTCGCGACTACAGCCGCGTCCATCTTGTCGTCCACCACCCCCTCCGCCCAGGCCTCTCCGTCGGGAACGCCCGGCCCATCGTCACCGGCGCCTACACCGTCCTGGCAATCTAGCGGTTCCAAGGCGGGAATATCGACCGCTACGCGTGTCAGCAGGGAGATCGCTCGGCGGGGACTGTATTCTCGCTTCTTCCGGGGCAAGGTGGTCACGCCGGTAGCGGACGAGGAAGAGACATCAGAAGAAGGGGTTGGCTCTATCCCGGACGCAACGAAATTCGCATCTACCGATATGGCTTCGGCTTCGTCTTCGTCGAGTTCATTAGGGGATATGGAGCCGACCGCGGATGCTGCAACGACTAAGTCGAGTAGCAGCCCGAAAAGGAAGGAGAGGGAGGGCAGTCGGGAAGAGACCAAGGAGGAGCGACGTGCAAGACGGGCGGAGAAGGCAGCGCGGAAGGCAGAAAAAGCGGAGAAGAAGCGGCTGAAGGAGGAGAAGAGGGCGAAGCGGGCTGCGAAGAAGGAGGCTGCAGAGGAGGACGGCTCCGGAAAGCGCAAGAGAAAGGCAGCGGAGAAAGATAGTGTCGCGGAGGTCACTGCGATCGACGAAAAGCCGGAGAAGAAGAAGAAGCGACGGAGGGCGTCCAGTGATGAGTAGAGCTTTGATGACGAGCGGGACAGGACGTCCAGAGGGCATGGGCATGGGGGCTGTATACGATTCTGTGACGAGATCTGACGACCTGCGATGCATATGACCTTGAGTTACTTTCCACAATTCATGCCGAGTCAGCATGTCCCCACTGTGTGTGTACACAAAAATGTCCACGGCCAGACGGCGCGACTCCTACATCCCGCGTTCACAACGAAGGCACGTGAAGAAAGTGATCGACGCTCGACCTCCACCGCCGTTGACCGTCTCAACCGAAATTTCATTGTTCATCCTCTCGCCCCGTCTTCTTCGGGCCATGCTTCCATAGACCTGCTAGAGAAGATATCGCGTCCGCAACATGCTACCAACGCCGCTACCGCACGATCTACTCCCGACCACGTTCCTCCCTCAACTTCCTCGCTCTAAAAGCACCCTCGAACCACTGTCATCAACGATACTCCTCGGCCATATCGGTATCCTGCGCGAGCTGTACATTCCACCCATCCACGGGGGCTTCCAGGCGACCGATGTGGGCCACGATTCGGATGTGCAGGTAGACCGGCGGACAAAGGTCCGGGCAAGGCGGTTCAGCGCGAGTCTGACGGATACGATGGATTCGCTCGGCTTGGGTTTAGATCTCGACCTTGACGCCAACGGGGACGGTATCGGCGGTGCAGCTGGGTCCTCGACCCTGCTCGACTCGGCTATCGTAGAGGAGGATGAGCGGGACGCCTCTGATTCCGGTGGATCGTCGGAGGACGAAGAGGTGGACGGCGAAAGTGGTGATGAACAGGCAGCAGGACACCTTGATCCGTTCGAGAGGGAATGGGCGGAGAAGTGGCTGAACGGTGTCGTCCGTCGCGCCCAAAGTTGGATTGAGGAGCACGACGAGGAGACAGAGGGCGATGATGCCAGAGTCCTGAAGGAGATGGAGGCGATCTTGCGAGACTCGACAGCTGTCTTGGCGATGATGGCGGGCACGAGCGGTACGTTTGGGTTCACACGGCGTGCGGCAACATGGCTCACATCGCAGCTGCGGGATCGCTTACGCGACATCTGCTTTTCCCAATACATCATTCCCTCGCACCGGGATTGAAAGCTCTGCAAACCAGCAGGCCCGTCGACCCATCTCTGTCGCCCACGACCACCTCATTCTTGGCTTCCCTCTCCACGTCGCCCGTCTCACCCATCATCCCCTTCCGCCCTGCCCACTCCCAGACCAGATCATCAGATCGCTCAGGCCAACACCACTCGCCCGAGTCGTCTACCAGACAACGGGCACCCTCGTCGCCCACGGCTACTCGACGCCGCAAACGCGCTGCGGTGCCGATCCTGCTCCACGACGCACCGATGCAAGACCACGTAAGCGTCGGTGTGCAGACATGGGGCTCTGCTATCCTCCTCGGCCGGGAGATGTCTCTCAGCCCATCCGCCTTCGGCCTCTTTCCCGGCCCGTCGACCCCGTCGGACCGTGGCGTGCGCGTACTAGAGCTGGGGGCAGGAACCGGCCTGCTGGGTATTCTCTGTCGCAAGCTCCTCGACCTGCGGATGGCGAGTTCGGCGGTCGAGGGCGACAAGTATCCCGGTTTGGTCGTCGCTACGGACTACCATCACGACGTACTTGCAAATCTCAAGGTCTGCGTGGACTTGAATTTCCCGCCCCGCGTGCCGACCGCCACTGGCGGTGTCGTCGCGACTAAGCTGGAGCACGAGGATGATGGGGTCAAGATTGCCAAGCTGGACTGGACAAGCTTCCCGGCGTACATGGCTGGACGGACGGCTGGGTTGTTAGTCAACGAGGAGGACAACGCCGACGTAGGACAGTACGTTGGTGAGAGCTTCGATCTTGTGCTCGCGTCGGATTGCGTCTATGACCCGACGCATGCGAAGCTTCTGCGTGACGTCGCGGGCTGGGTATTGAGATTGCCGGATGAATCGAACCCCGGCGACATCGGAGGGACGATGGTGAGCAACATGTTCCGTGATGTTAGATCTGCACTGGTGCTCACCTCAGCACCTGCTGTCCCCGATACGGCCGACATTCACTCCCGAGCTGGAGAGTATCGACGTCAACTTCCCTACGCTTACTTCCTATCGACCCCTAACCGAGCGACAATCTGCGGCAGCTCACAGCAACGCACCAAGCGACATCGACGAAGACCTACGAGGCGAAGGTCTGGGCCTGTCTCGCGGTCTCAAGCTGGGTGTACGCGGCGAGGGCAAGCGCAGCGTTAAGGGTCGGAAGGGCGAGGGAAGGGTGGACGAGGTGGCGGGGTACTGGTGGTGGGAGGTCGGATGGGGATAAGCAGAAGCTAAACGGGCGTAGCCATGGTCAAGCTCGAATGAAAATTACATCTATCGTGATATTGATCTGCTTGGTCGCCCAGGTGACACAAACCCAGTCATCGAGTCAAGCATTTTGCGCAGTCCGACAAGGCGTCGTCTTTGTTTCACGCTTTGGAACTTGTCGGACAAGCTGTGAACCAGTCTTTGCTGCTCTCCATCAATCCGTGTTACCCCCAGAGACGACCGGCCTTTTCGCCTAGGCCATCAACAGTCGTTTGATTTGATATCCGAAGAGGCGCTGTACAGCCGGCGCGACAAGTATTGCTCTCTCGCATACTGTAGAAGCCAAGCCATGCTGATTGTGGCACGCAAGTGGCTCAATTTCTCACTCGTAGCAGTCTTGAGTCGCCTTCGGTGTACATAGCTCCACAGCGATGTCAAAGACCATGGACAAACCCACTGATACGCTCCACTCCCCGAGGCGATAGTACAATTTGCGGTGAAGGGAAGAAGAAAGGATATCCCATGCACTTGTGGAGCTACGGCTCCACAGAGATTTTCAGCAGGCCTGCGCCCTACTCTCTTTGCGTTGGAAGACCACGTATAAGGGACCAGGTGTCAGCCCAAGGGACGGAGTGGAGCCGTCACCTTGCTTCGGAAGGCTTTGAGTGCTGAGAGCGCCTACAGCTGGTGGCTATTTAGAGCAAGCTTCGCCGGCTACGCCCTGCTCACCTTCGTCACGGATCTGCATACTCCACTGAACGAACCGCCGTTCTTAAGCACCCATGTCGGTGAACAGCGTGCCCGCGACTGATGCACCCGCTCTCGAGCCAGAACAAGTCTCCCTTGCGTCGTCCGCCCCTGCACGAGCAGGGACAACGTGTGAAGGGCCTCAGAAGACACGAAGGCCTTGGTGGGAGACTCCTGAAGATGACTCGCCGTGCTCGAGCAGAACGTCATCCGCCTCTGAGGAGCTTCACTTGGAACGAGAGTCCGATGCCACCGATATCCGCGTGGTCCTCGCCACTTCAATCCCAACGTTCAGGAAATCGTACCATCGAGTATGCCACGAACACTGGGAAGTGAACATGTCCTGGAAGGTGAGGCAAAAGACCGAATCTCTCTACGTCTCTGATGTTGCAGAGCTACTGGGAAAGCACGAACTCAGAGCGCAATGGAGCGCCTTGGGCGAAAGACGGGAGGGAACAGACATGGTAAGCATGCTACGGTAACTGATCGCTGCGGTGATTTGCCTTAATCCGCGAACCTCGGCGGGATTCTTACAGCTTTTGTGGGCAACTGACTGCAGGTGCCTTGTTCGAGATGGCACGACGGTGGTCTCCGGCTGCACCACCACGCGAACTGCTCTGTCAATCAAGCAAAGGGCGAACATGTGATCCGGGAAGGCTGGAGCTACGGCGTTTATGGGAACATCACCCCACCTGAGTATCGAAGTGAGCTTTCCTTGTTCCCTTCGATGCACCGCCTCAGTTGACCCAGCTTCAGACATGGGGTACAACCGCCGGCTGCTGGAAGGGGTGCATCGAGCACTGGCCGACCCTTCAGCTTTGAAAGACCACCCGGCCACTCACGGCACAGAGCCACAGCTGACAGAGATGCAGCGAGCCGAGGTGCCTTACGGGGTGGTAAGCTACCTACGGTCCGAGATTGATCCTTCATACTACGCGAGGTATCATGTGGGTCGCGATGGTCCCGGCTACCAGATCGAACCGAACAGCCTGGGCATGGCCGTCTGGAGAACCAAAGAGCCAAAGAGCGCTGCTTCATCAGATGAAGCTGCTGCCGTGCATGGGTGGAGAAACTTGCGCCGAGCTGACTTGTCTGCGGTCACTCAATGTCTCAAGGATGCTGCTCGAGAGCGGCTGGAACAAGCGGACAACTCCAGGGAAACCTTACTGCAGGTGGATCCAGCGTCTCCTGGTGTCTTGACCATCCGCAGTCAGCGCCAAGAGTTTCTCAAGCCGCACAAGCAGTGTTTGGAAGCTTGGGACCCGGAAACGGAACCCGTCGGCCTGCAGAAAGGGAACACCATAACTCTCTTGACGCGGTGGTCTGGCTGTTCATCCCACAAGATGGTCATTACTCACGTGCATGAATTACGGGCGGAGGATGTTCCGGAATGGACGAACGTTTTGGATGCGATGGGCAAAGAGACAGAAGCCGTGGATGTCGTCGTGTGCGATTTGGAGGCCCAGAGCGATGTGGCGAGAGCGCTGCGAAGCACGCGCGATGCCGAAATATATACTGGTACTGCTGGGTACTTCAGTACGGACCCGCTTCTCAAGGTGTACTACGAGGGCATCGCCTCCGGTGATAAGGGCAAGATACTGGATACGCAGCGGCAAAGCTGGGTATAAATCCAGTGTGGGAGCCGTGGAGGCCCGCAAGTCGTTTATACCCCTTTGCAATGATACACCTGCCTTCGTTGTGTGGAACACTATCGGTTGGATCTTGCGTCGTGACGGGAGATAAAGACTGCAGGTCACCCATCATTCATTCTAGCCAGGAGCTGGAGGTCCATACAGACTCGTCAAGTAACGAATTGCACAAGGCACCCACATCGTGCGAGTATCGCTAGTTTTACATTTCCGCCCGCTTCACAACAGGTCGCGTATCTTCGAGGGTTGTCTACGAGTCATATCTGCTCAAGCGAAGATGGATTTACCTCATCTGCAGATGTCCAGTGTGCTCCTGGACCATGATGCGGTGCGCTTTGGGTCGATGCTCGTCGCCTGGCGAACAACTGGAGTCACACAAACCGACCTGAAGGGGAACCGCCTATCAGCCCGATTGACGCCCGTCGAAGGCACTCTGTTGGGACCGCTGGACGAGAAGGCGATGTAGGCGGTGATTGCATGGGATATGGATGACACAGGAGTTGAACACTGGTTCAGGAATTGGAACCTATCAGAAGGCGCAAGCAGAGCCGCCGGGTGTACCCCACCGCGCAAAGGTGCAATAGGGGAGTGAGGGACGGCGATGAGGCCGGGGTGAGAAACAAGCATTAGAGTATGCGGCGACAGGAGCCATGATTATTGATTTCCATAACGCACAACAAATGGTTCGATCCTGTTTCGCTCTTCTTCATGGTACTGTTCTCCTTCTGACCAAGCCTGTCCATCCCTGAACCAGAGCTGCACCTCATCAATAGACGTCCGCGCATCTAGCCCTCGTATCGCTCGGCGCCGGGTCCCTTTCGGAGCTGTAACGTCAGCTTAAGGCCATACACAACTACCAGGGGGCCTTCACTCACGCCATCAAGGTAGAAGTGTCGTCCCATCGCTGTGTGTCAATAAGGTTCAGTGTACAGCTGCCAGATCGACATTGCCCGATGGCCATGTGTGGGTGTAGACTTACCGACACACGCGCCAACGATACCCGCTCCAACGACGAATCCGATTGGGTACAGCTCGACCGGAACGTCTGTATGTCAGCCATCACTGGATGGTCTGTGGACGGGGCCTCTGCTCACCCTTGAGACCCGTTCGGAAGATCTGGCATGAGCTGTGGCGTACAAGGCGAGATGAACACTCACCAGCTTGGTCTTCCCGCCTCGGTTGTCCAGTTGGGCGTAACGCCTGGACAGGAGCTGGCCGGATCGGGGAGCCTGCTGTTGCGTGGCTCGAAGGCCAGTTCGCATGATCGGCGCGCGGAGAGCGGTAGTGGTGAACATGGCGGTAGTGTGGTTATGTGTGTGTGGTTAAGCAGCGAATGTAACTGAGTGGTGCTCGGTTGGTACGGGGGAAGTGGCCGGGTAGCCGGCAGCGGCCTCTACCTTTAATAGTGCGACTAGTAAGCCCAGGTCATCCTGGTGCATCGAGCAGCAAGACGTCATCTGACCAACCTCTCGATCCCGGGCGGTGTGCTAAGACCACTCCCTTTTGGGATCAACCAGGTGATCGCCGGTCGTGCGGGGCCACACGCAATCTAACCCCGCGATGATGGCGTCAGCGTGGGAAGGGGTTTTTGCGTACCTATTCGTGACAGGCCTACGCCCCAAAAGCAAGACCGAGTTTTGCGGACTAGGTCAACAGGCGCGCAGGGAATCCGTGGGGCGAATATAGCCGACCACACACGATCAAGCCATGTCGACGTTACCGCGCAACCTCAACACTCTCACTTCATACCCACTGAACCCTCATCCCCCACAACACTCGTTCAACATGACCATTCAAGCCGCTTTCGACAAGGCCGTCCAGATCGTCAAGGAGCTGCCGGCGGACGGACCCGTCAAGCCGACGCAGGACGAGCAGCTCGAGGTGCGTTATTTTGCCCATCATCTGACGCCATCACACTCGCCACGTTGGTGCGCAGGGCTGATCAACAGTTCTACGGCTTCTTCAAGCAGGCCAACGAGGGTGACAACACCGGCGAGCGACCCGGTGAGCTCGCACTCACGCCTCGGAGGTCGGGCTGACGACAGGCGCGTTCGCGTTCGCTGCCAAGTACAAGTACGACGCGTGGAAGAAGCTCGAGGGACTGAGCAAGGAAGACGCACAGAAGAAATACGTCGCTCTCCTCAAGTCTGTAGGTGTCTGCGCGGGCGCCAGGTACTTTGGTCCCATACTGACGGACAGAAACTCCAGGCCGCCGGTGACGAGACTAGCAAGAAGCACCTTGCCGACCTCGAGGGTGAGTCCGGCAGGTTGGTCACAGGTGTTGATACTGATCGCAGCCGCCGAGTCCGCTTAGAAGAACATCTGTATCGTCTTGGCTTGGATGCACCTATATCTCATGTGCATGGCCTGCACCCTTCAGTCCCTTAAAGGCAAAGATAGCAGTCGCCTAGATGACGAGGTCGGCCGCAAGTGTATCGCTGCGACACGGCGCATGGGGAACAGGACCACTCGATATGACCACCTAGCTAACATCCGAAAAGCCGCTCCGGAAGGGTCGATGCCGATGATCTGCCGCTCCTTAGGGGGTGAGAGCGTTCATCAGGCGGAACCTCACAACCCATCGTCGATTCGCAAACGGCGTGCCCGCTAGGGCCGCCCCCGGTCTGCATACCATAGATGATTGCCGTCGATAACGGGGTCCAGGGATGTGCACTCATATTCTGATACATTTCGATACTCAAACCGCTGACTAAGCCGCCTTCATCCTGTGCTCGCGACAGGGAGCATTGACTGCTGCCCATCTCGCCTTGCGGTCCCGGGCCACCTTTTGCCGCGTCAGACCGGCTTAGGCGACATAACGGAAATGCAGGTTCTTCTTGTCGGTGACATCATCAAACTCCTGCACGTTGGGGTTGTACCTCTCGTCGCCCTCGGCAAACTTCTTGTCCCGTCGGCGGTTGGGGACTGTAAAGCAGAGCCTGAGGCCGAGGATGACGAAGATCTCGCATACGCGTGAGACCATGCAGACAATGATGCCCGTTCGGTATGTAGGCGCCTCGGACGAGAGGAACGAGTACGGGCCGACGATGTTGCCGACCGCAACCCCGAGGAAGATGGCCGCGCTGGAAAGGGTCTTCTTGGTCGTTCCGCCCACGTTGCCCGAGATGAGGGACAGGCCGAGAACGAACGCCGCATTGGACGAGCCAGTGAGGTAGTACCCGATCAGGCGGGGCGCGATCCCGTCCGTGAACGCCACGAGCGCGAAGCCGAGGACGGTGATGCAGGTGATACCCGCCATCAAGTACGTGCGGATGTTCATGTGGTTCGTCTTGTGGTTGGCGTAGATCGAGAGGAAGATCATGATCGCGATGAAGGAGCCGTATGGGATCTGAAGCAGGGTGGTCTTGAAGGTGTCGAAGCCGAAGCCCTTGATCACAAGGGTACCGAAATTGGACGTTGCGCCGTTGGGTACATTGGCGAAAAATCCGAGCAGGAAGTACAGGTAGGTCTTGAGATCCTTGGCCCACTCGATGACTTGGTCCCATCGCAGCTGGTGCTTCTCGACGGTGTGGTGGTCGTGTCGCTTTCGGCTCATGACGACGACGGCCTCTCGGCGCGAGAGCCATCGGCTGGTGTGTGGCGAGTCGGGGAGCACTATGCCCATGACGATGGCCCACGCACAGCATGCCGCTCTGGTCGTCAGCGTTGTTCCCCCTTTCCCCCCATTTTCTTGCAGACCTACCCGATGATCAAGAACTCGTATTTCCAGCTCGCAAGGCCTTTGATGTGTCCGATACCTAACGTTAGCTTCGGGTGCCAGCTGTATGAAGGCCACTCACCGTATCCGATGAGACCACCGAGCGCGATACCAATACCGTTCGCCGAGTACCACAGACCGATGACAGTGGGCTGTTGCTTCCGGGTGAACCACATGCCCGTGATGGCCACTACGAGTCAGCGTGGATCAAATCAGGCTGACAATGAGGGGCGTACCGAAAGCAGGATCGGCAACCGCTTCAAACATGCCTGCACCGTTAATTCGGCGTCGGCATATACAAACAACTCGGCTTACCAGACACGAAGCGGAAAGCAAGAAGAGCCTCGTAACTTTTAGATCCAGCTTGAGCCATGAGGAACACCCCCCAGAGGAAGATGTTGATGGAGAGGTATTTGGCCAGTGGGAACTTGCTGCAAGGTCAGTCTGGCCCCGTGGTCTTAGACGTGTAGTGAAACATACGACAGCAAAAGATTACCGGGGATAGCCCAGCATAGCCATCCTACGTAGAAGATGGAACTCAGGTTGGAGTACCTCTCACCTCCCAGGTCGAGGTCCTTCTTTATACCGAAGATAGCAGCGTACGAGAGGGTCGTTTTGTCGATCTGGCATTAGGGTAGCTCTATTGATGGAAACGCTATACACTGACGTAGTAGAAGGCGTAGTCCACTGCCAACACAGGCACGATCATCCAGAACAACTTTCGCTCGACACGCTTGACTTCGACAGGGTCGAGCACCTTGGTGTTCTCCTCGGCGACCTCCTTGATGAATTCAAAGGACGGGTTCCTTCGCAAAAGCTTGCGTAGTCCTGTACGGGGCTTTGACTCGTCTTCGCCTGCAGTGTAGAGGACATCGTCCGGTCGGCGCTCGATGATCTCCTCGATGTGCTCCGACGAGTGCTTTGCCTTTTCGAGTTGGTTGAGATCGGGCACCGCGGCGGTTGGGTTGGGCACAAAGTCCAGGGCGTCTTGACCTTGGGGCATTGTGGGGCAGGTGTGGTTGCTGTCAGTGGATTCCAGTCCACTTGGTGTGTTCCTAGCAGGAGGAGGGAGACGGTTATATATCCCCCACGGACGATCCATCTGCGCCCCGGGGGGCTATCTGTATCCATCTGCGCAAGAGCGCATTGTCATCCGGGGTAGCGGGCCGCTGGTGGATGTGCATCTATTCTCAGAGCTGGGATTGATTGGTGACTGACTGTGAGTAATGTTAGCAGGCGCAGCGAGGGAGGAAAGGGCTTGCTGTAAAGCGGGCCGTGGTGACCAAAATAGAATTGCGAGAGTACATGCCAAGGTCGACTCGTCCTTGATGTGCTCTGCTGTGCCCCTGAATGCCTTGTACCCATCCGCGAATAAGGACTCAATGCCCGCGTGTGTCCACGAGGACTCCAGTCGAAAGGGGTTAAGCCCAGAGGTGCAGAGCCGCGCTGGCGCGTTGCCAGCCCTGGGACGAGAAGCTGACGCGCTGAGACGAATCGCCCGGCCCGTCCCACACCGTCAAACCCACCTCGTCACTTTGCAGCGTGCCGTCCGGGGCCAGGACATCGCCAAGCCGTTCTACGGACAAGGGCGAAACCGAGCCAAGTGGATTCGCCCCACGTCTCCGCCTTGTGCCGGGTTGGCGGGTTGCGCACCAATTCGCCTCCCGCAGTGGAGGTGGGAGGTGGATACCCTTTTGTTTCTGTACCCACCTCAGGTGGATCCCTTCCCCACTTCACCTTCGAGCTATACATATAGGTCTATACCGATGAGGTTGTTCTTGTGCATACCACTTCTTGTCTGAACCTACTGCTTGACGCCTGTTCAGCGAGCACACCGTCACTCCTGTACTGTCAACATCTTAACCTCGCGACGCGCACCATGCCCGCCCCCACATTCTTCGCTCGATCGGTTACCGAGCTGATCGCGCTCCGGGCCGGTAAGTAGCCGTCCCATCATCGGTCCACACCACACCCTGACAAGCAGAACAACAACCCGATGAACCAGCTGTTCATACCGGTGCAGCAGAGTTCGGGGAGAACCTGCAGACCCTCACGTATGTAGCCCGCAGTGTTGTGCATGGACTCAGTTAACCAGCAGGTTCTCGGACATTGCCCGGGCGGTGGACCGCCTAGCGGCCTACTACGCCAGCATCGGTCTCCCCCTCCCCTCCATCTCACAGCCATCTCCTCCCGAGCAGGTCGTCGCCGTGCTCACCTCGACGGCCATCGATGAGACATTACTCGAGATCGCACTGGCGAAGCTTGGCCTCACGTCGCTGCTTCTCAGCGTGAACAATTCCGTCGCGGCCGTCGCGCACCTGTGTAAGCAGACGCGGTCGTCGCATCTCGTCTATGGGACAAAGTACGAGACGACGGCGCGGCAAGCGCAGGCGGCCCTGGCTGCCGAGGGCGTCTCCATCGAGATCGTCGCGGAGAAGAGGTTTCCGCTGTGGGGAACTGGCGGCGTACGGGAGAGCAAGATCGTTTCCTACCCCGCGCGGTTCGCCCCCGAAGAAGAGGCAAAACGAACATGCGTGATCTTACATTCGTCCGGGTCGACGGGATTCCCTAAGCCGGTGTACATTACGCATTACGGATTGATCGCGAATGCGTCGCACTCGTTGCCCAAGACGGGCTTCTCGGCTCTGCCGCTCTTCCACGGCTTCGGACACTTCTCTATGTGAGTCGGGTGCAGGGGTCAAGGCTTGGGCTGATGGCAGCTTCCGATGCTTCTACCACGGCAAAACGTTCACGCTGATGCCGCCCAACCTCCCCCTCACGTCCGCCAACATCTGCCGCATCATCCGGACATCGCCTACCCCGCCCGTCCAGCACTTTGCCGTCCCGTACGTTCTCAAGCTGCTTGGCGAAACGCAAGAGGGCATCGAAACACTAGCCACCTTCGAGGCCGTCTCTTTCGCCGGTGCCGCTGTCCCAGTAAGAGTGTCCATTGGCGTTTGAGATAACGCTAATTCCCAGGATGACTTGGGAGACCGGCTGGTCGCTGGCGGCGTCCGCCTCTTCTCTCAGTACGGTACAACGGAGACAGGCGCACTCCTGACCTCGGCGCGAAGCGACTACGAGAACGACAAGGCGTGGAACTGGCTCCGAGCTGAGGGACTCATCGCCGACTACCTCGAACTCATCCCGCAAGGCTCGGACACGTTCGAGGTGGTCGTGAAGGACGGATGGCCAGCAAAGATCATGTCAAACCGGGATGACGGCGCGTACTGCACCAAGGACCTCATGCAGCAACACCCGACGAATAAGACGTGGTTCAAGTA
Organism: Papiliotrema terrestris; assembly: GCA_019857685.1. Classification (NCBI taxonomy): domain Eukaryota; kingdom Fungi; phylum Basidiomycota; class Tremellomycetes; order Tremellales; family Rhynchogastremaceae; genus Papiliotrema; species Papiliotrema terrestris. The sequence goes on from JAHXHD010000086.1 coordinate 20,350, forward strand.
CATCGGTCGACTGGACGATACACTCACGCAGACGCTCGGCGAGAAGACCAATCCTGTTCCCATCGAGCTTGCCATCGTGAGTGCCTCGTGGACGCGTGATGCCACAGAAGGGGGCTGACAACAGCGCGGGAACTCGCCATTGGTTCAGGAGTGCATCGTGTTCGGAGATGGCAGACCCCAAGTTGGCGCGTTGATTCTCCCCTCCGAGGCGGGCAAGGAGCTCTCGCAGAACAAGGAGGAATACATCAAGACGATCTGGCCCGTCATCGCCGATGCCAACTCGCGGGCCCCCTCGCACTCTCGTATCCTGCTTGAGATGGTCGAGATCCTGCCTTACGGCACAGAGATCCCGGTCGTGAGTTGACCTGCTCGCTCTCTACGCGATGTGCGCCCCCGGCTCACCTGCAGGCTACAAAGATGTCCATCCTCCGACCGGCTTGTTACAAGAAGTTCGCGCCCATTATCGACGCCGTGTACGAGCGCTTCGAGCGAGGGACCGGCGAGCCAAAGAAAGTCATCACCGACCAAGCCACCATGGAGGCGTTCATCAGAAACATTGTCGTTACTGCCCTGGGCGACAAGACCTCGGAGGGTCTCGAGGCCTCGACCGACCTGTTCGAGTTCGGTGTGGACTCGCTGTCCACCACGAGGGTCCGGAACGTCATCTCGAAGACGCTCGAGCTCGGCGACGTGACGCTTGGCCAGAACGTCGTGTACGAACACCCGTCGATCTCCAACCTGTCATCATACTTGCTTGCCCTGCAATCGGGCAGTGCCGGCCGACAAGACTCAGCCGACGCAGCCCAGCAGATGTGGGCAATGGTCGACAAGTGGGCTGGCGCCGTGATCCCCGCTTCGACGTCTTCTGCTGGGCCGTCCCACGCTCAGATCAACGGCACGCCCGGCGAGGTCGTCGTCCTCACCGGAGCTACCGGGTCGCTTGGCGCGTTCATCCTCGAGAACCTGGTCAACAACCCAACTGTGTCCCGAGTGATCTGCCTCTCGCGAGGATCGTCGCATGACGACTCGCTTGCCCGAGTCAAGGCTTCCCTCGCCCAGCGTCAAAGGAACGTCACGCCCGAAGGCGCCAAGAAGATCATCTCCTTCGCCGCTGACGTCAATCGTGTCGACCTGGGTCTCCAGCCAGAGCAGCTCGAGATGATCCGTCTGCACGCCACAGCGTACATCCACAACGCCTGGCCCGTCAATTTCTCGCTCTCCCTTCAGTCGTTCGAGCCCCATATTGGCGGCGCGGTCAATCTGCTCAACCTCGCACAGACTTCGCCGAAGGGTGTCAAGCCCGCCTTCTTCTTCTCGTCATCTGTCGGAACCAGGCAAGGCCGACCCGACCCGGTTGTCGATGAAGCCTTCTCCGATGATCCGATCACCGCTGGCGGAATGGGTTACGGCCGTAGCAAATGGGTAGTAGAAAAGGTGATGGAGCGGGCCAAGGATGTCGGAGTCCGGGCGGGTGTCCTGCGAATTGGTCAGCTCGTAGGCGATACCGAACGCGGAGTATGGAACGAGACCGAGGCGTGGCCTCTGATGTTCAAGTCGGCGAACACCACCGGCGCGCTCCCGCTCCTGGACGAACGACCTTCGTGGCTCCCTGTCGATCAAGCGGGGCGGGCTATCTCCGAGATCGTCCTGTCGACGCTATCTTCCCCCGAGCTCGCTGCGCCACACGCGAACGTATACCACGTCCTCAACCCGCATTGCTCGCAGTGGAGCGATATTCTCGATGGCCTGAAACAGGGCGGCCTGAAGTTTGACGCGGTCGAGCGGAGGGAATGGGTCCAGAAGCTCAGTGAGAGCAACCCGGACGTAGAGGTCAACCCGACGTACAAACTGCTCGTGAGTTGACGAGCCTCGGGGGGTGAACTCTGCTCACAGGCAGAACTTTTACCAGAACAGGATTGGGAAAGCCAGCGAGAGAGCACACATGGACTTCGAGGTGCGGCGCACGGCGAAGCTCTCACCAACTATCGCGGCGTGCAAGCCGACCGACCCGTCGTTGGTCGCGCTGTGGGTTGGCCAGTGGAAGAAGTCGGGATTTTTGCAATGAGTAGAGGGCAATAAAGCGTAGGAGACCGAGGCAGCCTGTAATCGCGACGGAGGTATCAGACCGTTTTTCTGTATCAGTATGTGTGAGCCTTGGGAGCAATGGATCTTGTCAATATGCAGAAGGGTACATCAGCGAGCCCGGATCTGACGTCTGGAAAGTGAGCCAAGTCGGACAAGCACAACTCGTATCATCTCAAAGCGGTATTATAAAGAAGCTACGGCCCTTCGTGTCAATTGTTCAAGCTCGATCACATGTGTCGGACGGCGTTGGCAACGTGTTGTCCCTCGGTGGGTTGACCAGCGTATCCCGCACCGGTCTGCGGGTGACCAAGACCGCGTTCTGCCGTACCTGGCGCTCCCGCTCCGACTCCGGCAAAGTTCTGCTCGCCAGTCTGGCCCGGAACGCTGTTGGCGTTGCCGAGACCCTGTCCGGCGCCGGTCACGCCCTGTCCCGTGCCCGTTGGCTCTGTCGATTGGTGCAGCTGGTCAAGCTTGCTTGCTCGAGCGGCGTCATTGTGGTGGTGCTGCAGTCAGTACCACCTTCACCCTGTCTTGACCGCTCTTGAGCACTCACAGATTGTTGCAAAGCGTCAAGCTTGGCCTTCTTCTCCTGCAAGGCGGCAGCGGCACGGTGGTGGGCGTCCTCCTTCGCCTTGACCTCGTGTTGCGCAGCGACCTCCTTGCTCACGGCCTGGTCGTGCTCTGGTGTGAGCGTGTTCGGGGACTTTCATCTGTTGACCAAGAACATGGGGGGTGAAGCCAGCACTCACTTGCCGTAGCTTGGTTGAGCTTGCCAGCGAGCTTCTCTTCAACCTTGTGGGCCTTCTCGAACGACGAATGCGAGTGCGATTCGGCCTTGGCGGCTTTGGCCTCGTCTTTCTCGGCGTGAGAAACGTCCTTGAGCGCTTGCTTGAGCGACTTCTCCTCGTTCTTCGCCTCTGGGCATCAGCTCCTTTCTCGTCGGCGTGCAAGGGCGCGCAAGTGGTAAGTGGGAAGTGAGGAGAGTTCCTCCGCACCTCGCACTGCCCCACTGGCCACTCATGCGGAACGTGCGAAGATGCCGAACTCACCCTTGGCGATCATCTTCTCCTGCTTGACGGTCGGGTCTGACGAGCCGAAGAGTCCCATTGTGCGTGAGGATTGTTGGTAATCGGTGTGGTGTAGTTGGAAAGAGTGTGCGACGCACTGATGAGCCGACGTCTAATGAGGGCGTTCAGCTGTTTGGTTGG
>JAHXHD010000086.1:23783-51389 GCA_019857685.1 Papiliotrema terrestris
TCACCCCCCCCCCCTCGTGCCGTTATGAATCGTCGGCGAATGCATGCGGATAATGTAGCGGGTAAGACGTCATTGACGTCATTGTCACGTGTGGAGCCGCTAGATCAAGCTTCTTCCTCGATCACCTTTCGGTACCGGGATGCAATCTGACCCAATGGACAGCAGAGCTAAGAAGCCTGCATCCTATGACGGCGATCATGACCAACAGGCAGCCAAGCAGCACTCGCGGAGCTAGATGAAGACAGCAGTGACCGACCACAGGACGGGCGGCCGCAATGGCTAAGCGAGGCGGGTGGCAAAACGCTGTTCAGGGCACTGTGCCCCATTTCTCTGCGTGCAGTCAAGGTGATTTGGGGGGCCCCTGGCTTTTCTAGCCTCGACGGACTACGTTTATGTGTTTGGGAGCAAGAGGGCCGGAAGATGTCCGAGGACGAAGGCTGCTCTTTAGAGTGTGTGGCAGGCGAAACCCTGTGACAAAAGGTAGAATTGACCGCGCGACCGAGCCGTTAGTGGCCAGATCGTGTTACATGTTCGATTGCAGTTCGACGTTGTCTTTAGAGTTATGCTACACGGCCGTAGAGGTCAGGCCGTGAATTATGTTCATATAGTGTATCGGCGAAACCTGCGTAGCCTCCTGTGGCACCGCACAGGCTCTTAGCTTGAGCTCAACCTGGCTGTCGGATGTTCAGAGTACATCGTGTTATATGCATACAGCCGGGACTGGCCCTGGATCAATCCTGCTCGCCCTCCTCGACGAGCTCCCCACACACAGTGTACTTGCGCTCGAAATGCTCGTGCCACCCTTTCATGTTGTCGCTGAGCATCAGCGGGGAGCACATGCTCACCTCAACCCGCCATATTACTCACATCTCAGACTGTGTGAGGTCGGCAAGCGTGTCAAGAGGTTGGTCAAGCGGCGTGATCATGTCTGCGTGTCAGTTGGCGGGCGGCGCACAGTCTTTTCAGTAAAGTTCACCATCATCGAACGACTGCTTCGCCATGCCGCGTGATGCATCCCTGCCCGCGAAGTTGCCGTACATGCCGTCTGGGGTAAGCGAAACCAAGGTCATGCAGATGAAAACCCGGTCGCAGATCCAAAGATCGCTGTGAGGACTCGGCGTAGTCGGGATGATCACTCACCCGGACCGTAGAAGTTCCTGCCAGCGCTCACGTCAAAGACCGTCCTCTCGCCCTTACCCCCCTCCGCGATCTTCCCTGACCTGTTCACCCGGTATATCGCGAGGCATATCCTACCTCCGTCTTTCCCATCGTACTTGACCAGTTCGGCCGGACTGAATTTCTGGTAACAGACCACCTCGGGGTGCTTCGCCGGCAACCAATTGTATTCGTCGTCGCTGTATTCGTCCGGAAGGACTGCTGGCGTCTTGGGCGCTGCCGGACGGATGAGCAGGTACACGAGGTACAGTATTGGCGGCACAAGCAAGGCGTTGAGCGGGTTGGACAGCATACTGGGTGACGGAGGACGGATGACGGAAGGACGCGTCGGTTCGGCTAGAATAGAATCAACCTGGCGGAATTTCAACCGCGATGCCCGAAGCTGCATGCGGTGCTTTCAGTATTCAGCTGTCATCTCATACATCCATTCATCAACCGCATATAGCATGCAATAGAGCACCCTTTACATCGATTCATCTGTCACTCATTCATCTTCCCATTATGCTGCAACGATCAATGGTCTCCACGACGGGCGCGGCGAGGATGTCTACGACTCTGGCTAGACGCACACCCGCTGGGGCTGCGTCTTTCCACCTGGCCGGTATGTGACTTTTTATATCGCTTTCACTACAGCGTTGACGCTTAGGCACTTCTGTTCCCCGGTCATTCTACCACAACATCACCCGGTCAGCCTTCTCCTCATCCCTCCGTACCGCCCCAATCCCCCTCACGTCCCTCTCTACCCTCCACCTGCGGCATGTCTCCACCGAGCCTACCCGGTCATCCACTCCTCCGCCCCTGCCGCCGATCAAAACGCCGCTGTCGACCCCCACGGACCTCAGCAAAGTCCCTCCTCCCGGATCACCGCCCCCTCTGCCGCCCGCACCGCTCGACGCCAACCCGCCTAAAGTGGTGGAGCAGGCGGAAGAAGCCGCAATCGAGGCAGCGAAGAAGACCAAGGAGAAGCCGAAAGGATCATTGCCAGTGAGAGTGTGGACGACCGTGAAGAAGGAAGCGGCGCATTACTGGGCGGGGACGAAGTTACTGGGACACGAGATCAAGATCTCGGCAAAGTTGCTGCGGGTGGTCCTGCGTGGAGAGACGCTGACGAGGCGAGAGCGTCGTCAGGTGGGTCTCTCGACACGTGCAGATGGTCGTTGCTGACCTGCAGCTGAGACGGACGACGGGAGATCTGCTGCGACTGATTCCATTTGTGCCGTTCTTGGTCATCCCATTTATGGAGCTGCTCCTGCCGGTGGCGCTCAAGCTGTTCCCCAACATGCTGCCGAGCACATTCGAGGGGCAATTCGCCGCCGTGAGTCGAGGCATTCTTCGTCAACGATCTACGCTTATCGCTAGGATGAGAAACAGCGAAAGCTCCTGCGGGTGCGGATCGAGATGGCCAAGTTCTTGCAGGAGACGGTGAAGGAGGATGGTCTCAAGGCTGATAGTGTGGTCAAGAGCGACGAGTTCAAAGAGTTCTTCCGGAAGGTGCGCTCAGTGCAGCTGGGGAAGATTACCTTGCTCACGTCTAGGTCCGATCCACCGGAGAGACTCCATCGCACACCGACGTCATCCGTGTTGCGAAGTTGTTCAACGACGATATCACGCTGGACAACCTGTCTAGGCCGCAACTGGTGTCCATGTGTCGATACATGAACATCAATGCATGGGGAACGGACAACTTCCTCAAGCAACACATCCGGAACAAGCTCGAGAAGGTCCGAGTGGATGATATGGTGAGCTGCCATCCCTCGCGGGTGTGTAGCAGCTGACACGCAGATGATCGCTGCCGAAGGCGTCGACTCTCTCTCTACCAAGGAGCTCCAGTCCGCCTGTCAATCTCGAGGAATCCGTTTCTCAGGCGTCTCTCCCGCTCGACTTCGAGAGGAGCTGGAGCAGTGGATCGAGCTTCACTACACGAACGGTATCTCCGGTGTTCTGCTCGTCTTGTCGCGTGCCTTCAACTTTGAGCAGAAGGGCGATGACGTGATGAACAGCTTGATCATCACGCTCGGATCGCTGCCGGAGAACTTGGTCAGTAAAACGTGTCGGAGAGGGTACAAGTGAGCTGACGAGCAGGTCGACGAAGCGGAGCTGAGCGTGTCGGATGAATCGTCGTACAAGCAAAAGCTGGAGGTCATCCAGCAGCAGCAGGAGCTCATTGAGGATGAGGAGAAACAGGAGCAGGTGCGTGTTTGCGCAAATGGTAGAAGTATGTGCTGATAGGTAGGAAGAGGTGGAGGCTCGAAAAGAGAAGAAGGCTGCGGAGGAAGAGGCGAAGCGCAGGGAGAAGGAAGAGAAGGAGGCCCAAGCTGCCGCTGATAGGGCTGTCGAGCCCGTTCAGCCCGAGGCCGAGGCTGTGGTGCCTGCGGAGGATGCGCCCGACGCTAGGATGACGAAGGAGCAGCTGAGCGAGCTGGCCGAAGCCTTGTCGATCCTGACCGCCAAGTCGTCGATCGTCAAGGAGCGAGATGAGCTGAAGTCGCTTCTCGAGGAGAACCTGCTGTCCGAGGCGGTACGTAACACCTTCTAGCGGTGGATCTCTCTCTGACCAGCAGGAATCCAAGCAGCGTGAGGAAGAGCCCGACTCGCCATCCATCGCCGTGTCCAAGCGGGTACGATCGATGATCAAGAAGATCGACGCGCAGTTGGAGAAGTACGACGAGAAGGTTGGATCGAGCCTGAACGTTATCGAGACGAATGCCAGGGGTCAAATCTCGTTGGCGGACTTGAAGCGCGCTATGGCAGTGATCAAGCATGCACCCAAGGAGGAGGAGGTAGAGGCGCTGGGCAAGAAGCTCGACGTGGACTCGGACGGTTTCGTCGTAAGTGCACCGAGTAGATGGGTATCTGAAATGGCTGACGGACAGGAACTCGACCATGTCGTCGAGCTCACGCAGGACATGGGGCTGGGCATTGTCATGGAGGATAAGGAAGCGCAGAAGCTGTTGACGAAGGGTGCGGAAGTGAGGCACAGCAAGGACGCAAAGGATGCGAAGGACCTGAAGTACGTGCCGCTCTCCAATCCAGCGATGACTCTGTCTGGGAGTAAGACTGACAAACAGGCCCAAGCGAGAAGACATCATCTCGGACGAATAGACCACAAAGAAACTCTACCATCACACATCACGCATTCTACAACTACCCATATCTGTATCGCATTCGCCCCTACTCCCGACATATATGCAAAGATGCATACCTGTCCCTTGTGGCTTTCGGCGCTTGAAACAAGTCTTGCCTGCGCATGGACAAGCGCGCTGCGAAAGACTTTGCGGGTTTGAGATATACTGACATATGGCCCTTTGTGATGTGCAACAAGGAGGTGGGTGAAAGGACCGGCTGATGCGTGGGTGATCCGCGACTCTGAACTCTTGTTTGCCCGGAAGACGTACGGCTTACCATCGCACTGCCCATGAGCCCGACACCGCCAGGCATCGAACAACACACGCGCCCGCTTATGGACTAGTAGGTCCGATGCCCGGTCCGACGCTACCCTGGGCGGGGTATAACCTGTTCAGGCTGGCTGCTGTGGTGTTCATGGCTTGGGCGCTGGTCGTTCAATTCGTGGCGCTCGCTGGGTGAGTACACGCGATCAATGCTAGCGGTTCGAGCAGGCTGATTCGCAGTGATATGAAGGAATACGCAAACGTGAAGGATAATGTCTCAACCGCTAAGGGGACTGCTGCACTCTCGGCGCCGGAGCGCGTTATCTCATCGGGAAGGATGATTGGCATCATCTCAGGTGCAATCTCGACGAGCTCGTTTCATGCAGTAGGGGCTGTACCGACCGTCACCCTGGGCTCGTTCTCGTTCTCGCCCGCAGATGTAGACCCGGCTGTCACTGTGAGCACGACCTCGACCGCGCGACCGAGCGCCAGCGCGTCGACAGTGACGACGGCTCCGCCAGTCGGTGTGATAGGAATCGATCCCGATTCCGTACCTGCCCTTATCAACATCAAGCGGGCGGGCATCAGAGGGAACATGATGTTCCAGCGGGAAGAGGCGGATATAACGGACGACAGCTACTATGGCGATTCGGCTATACCCAAGCAGCCAGGCGGGCCCTTGTGAGTGAGCCATCGTGCAGGCTTGCCCTGCTGCGCGTCCGAAGAGGTTGTGCTGACACCAGCTTCGTTGCTATATCTCGGCTGTTGATAGGTGAGCTTGGGCAAACTTGTTTGCGCAGCGTTGATGCCTCAGCTGGAACCCTGCTCATCCTGCTCTTTGTTCAGCTGGGTCTACCCGAAGATGTCCTGTACAAACACGGCGGACTGCTGGGCCCGCAGAGCACGCCTACCACGCTGGGCGGCGTGCAGCTTGTCATCGCAATCGAGTCGCTCCGAGTCAGGTGAGCAATGCGCGATGTGCGTGTGACAGGAGATCTTAGCTGACAGTAGCGCGGACCAGACAGCGATGATACCGTCTTGGTGCCTCCTCGGTGTAGGCCTCGTCAATGTCCTTGTCGGCTGCGTACTGATCTTCCTCGGTCGCAGGCTGCCAAAGCATCCGCCACCGCCGCTGTACTTCTCCAAGATGATGCGACTACTCTACTGGACGCAGCCGCCCCTTTTCTACGCCCAGCTCGACCCGAAAGACCCCTCTCATCCCGACAACATCCGAGGACGTATGAGCCAGGGCGATGTGACGCAAGAGCTGTCGCATGACGTGGAGAAACAGCTTCCGCCCTCGAATGCGCTTGAGATCGGACTCGAGGGGATCGATGCGGACCGTGAGAACGAAGAACGAGTCCGGCGGATCCTTGCCATCGAAGGGGAGCCCACAGCCCGGATTCGCCCCGCCAAAGATGACTCGGCGCACACGGACGTGAGGAAAGGCGGCTACCCTACTTTCTCGGGACATGCGGTGAACGCTCCCGGGCGGAATGTGCCCGCTGGGTATATCGACGACGCGCGGGGCGATGTCCGCTTCGTGAGTGAAGAAGCGCAACGTATTCGGCATATGCAGGAACGACAGGCGGGATTGGTCTCGAGAGGAGAAAGTCGGTCCGGAAAAACGGCGAAGACGGCGTCGAGCATGCGGCGCCCGGACGAGCCAGGGCGGCATGAGCGACGCCTGGGAAAGGGCGCAACGCCGACGCCGTTCGATACGTCCGCCATCTCTGCACTTCGACGCCCGCCTGCTCGCACCAATTGGCGCGATTCGGCGACATCGACCTCGTTGTTCCAACCGGATCACGCCCTCCAGGGTCTGCCTAGACCCGGCAACAAGAACCTACCTGGAGCAACAGGTGCCCTGACTCCCATCAGCGAAGGTGACGAACCCGCCTTGGCATCGACATCACGATCAGATCTGCGCAGATCGGTACAAGCCGCTGCAAGCGATCTAGGACCGCACTTTCCGCTCCCTCCTAGCCGACTGCAGGCTGATAACTTGACAGAGACGCGGCAGACAAGGCACGACCTGCGGGCCAGGCGGGAGAGTTCAGTGGATAGCATGGCGGGTGACGCGCCATGGGCGAGTTTGGCGTGGGATACCGCTGTGCCAGCTAGGGACATGGCTCCGAGATCTGCGATCAGTGTACCCTCGGCCAACTCACCGGGTCGAGGTCTAAAAGACCCCACTCGCGTCGATGAGCGCGGCCTTCGTTCACCTAGAACCACTTCGACCAACAGCGTGAAAACGCAAAAATCGGCGGCTCGACCGCTCACCATGCTTCGCTCGTCTATGGCGCCGAACAGACGGTCTCCCACGACCGCAGAGGCGCGTGATGAGCGTGTCTCCCGTGGTGTACGCTTTGACCTCGCCTTGCCCGACTCATACAGCCCCTCGGTGCTCACGGGCTCGACCGCCTCGCCCAGTATCGTCACTTCTCCCAAGAGCGGGTTCAGAGTGCCCGGAACGAGCTTCACTATCCCAATCCCCTTCTCGGGTCCATCTACTCCTCGAACAGGCCGCAATGACAGTACCGATTCCACCGCGACGGTCGATTCGAGCTTCTCACCCGCTAGGCCGGAAAGTCTCGCCAGTACGGCGTCATTGAGCAGCACGTTCAGCTTCGAACGTCAGGACATGGCTGCCGGGGATTTGTCGGACGATGTTGGTCACCGAGGAGTCAGGCGAACACCTGATGAGAGGGCTGGGCTGCCGAGGGGAGATAGTGCTACGGAAACGCATGGGAGGAGACCCATGAGTGTGGCTGTGCTGGGAGGCGGATACCTGGACGGTGGGGACGAGGTTTTACTGCAGAAGAATCAGAGACGGCGGTATTCGTCTGTGGATTCGTCATGAACGTGTACATGATGGTCGTTATATCCTGCATATTATGTGTGCGTGACGTCGGCCTCATGTGTACAGCTTTGCGGCATTGTCCCGTGTGAGCTTCTCCCAGTGGCCCTCGCCCTCCTCTTTACATATCCCATGTAAGAAGACCAATTGCTGTTGAACGTCGACCTTGGTCGTCTTCCCATGCAGGTTCGCATGCGGCCAGTCACTGCCCCAGATCGCCATCGACCCGCTGCTACACCGCAACACCGCCTGGATCACCGGCCTCAGATCCTCCAGTCCGTCCGGCGCGTACTTGGCCATCCCGCATATCTTGACGTACACGATCCCCTTCTCCACCAGCTCCAGCACCCTTTCGAGCTCGGGGCTCCCCGCTGCTGAGGGATCCGCACAGAACATGTGGTCCGCGACGAATATCGTCCCGTATTGCTCGTGCAGGTCCTCCAGTACCCCAGCTAGCTTCGCCCATGTCGAGAGCGACAATTGCGCGTCGACCGGCCAGCGCAGACCCGCCTCGTGGATGCTTTGTGAAGTCATGCCGAGGACGCGCTCGACGTTCTCGATCGTCGCCCCGTAGTCGGCGACGACCTTTCCGACGTGGACGCGCACGCTGCGGACACCTTTGACGTCGAGCGTGCGTAGAGCTGCGACGGACATGTCCTTTGGGTCGATCATGATCGTAGCGCGGGCTCTGCGGTTCATCCCGTTCAGAGAGGCTATTGTCGACAGGATCGGTGACAAGGAGGTGTCGGAGAGGGACATGGTGAGGATGAGGTTGTGTGCCGGGGTGGACTGGACAACGAACCCCGAGTTGAAGTCGGGCGTCACGGGCGGAGAAGAGGCATCAGATGGGGGCTGTGGGGGAGGGAGGTGGATGTGGGCGTCCCATGCGTTTGGCGGTAGGAGTGACATTGCAGCGGTCGTGTGAGATGGTATTCGCTGTGGTTATGATAATGGTGATCTTCAGAGTCGACGTGCCGGCTTGGCTGCATCCTTTGATCAGTCTACTGATTTTGTACCGTCTGATGTCATCAACCTCTGTCCAACCCTGCTTTAGCGCGAATGTTGACCACATGTGTCAGCATCCGACTTGGGATCTGCCGTAGCCAAGGACCTTGCGCGTTTCGCGTTCTGTAGTCTGCTACGCAGGTGTAGCATGGCGCTGAGCGATCTTTCCTAGATGGAATATGCTCTCTCATCCCGAGTGCGCGTGCAGAGTCGATGAAAGATGCCAGGGGCGGCAAGGCAAGCCGCAGATCATTCATACACTCATCATGCCTCGCCTCACTCGCCTAACCCTGCCTGACGATCTAGTCGGCGACCGCCGTTGCCGCCAAAAGTCGGCGGACCCGTGAATTTCAGTGCGACTGTTGATCCTGCCCATCCACGCTTGCCCATTCGGTGACGATGAGACTGCCGAGAAGAGTGCCGTGGGCCAGCACGGCCGAGATTGCTGAGCTATACGAATACGTCTTCTCGCCCGTCGCGGATGTGTCAAGCAAGCAGAGAGGTCTAGCTCGCGTGAGTCGACCATGCTGCTACGCTTCGCAGCCCAAACTGATGTCCAGATGAGCTTGTACCTGGCCTCGCCGTCGTGCCCAGCTTTCCTTCCGCTGCTTCATGGCCTTGTTACTGCCTCACTGCTGCCTGAGCCGGGCAATGGTATCGAGGCGATGTCGACGCGTATGACATGCGCGATGGCCCTGGTCCGCTTCGTCAATGGAATGGTCGACCCGCTGCAAACCGGTGCGTGTACCGCATGTGTTGCTCTGGCGGGCCCGCTGACCTACAGGCGGGTATGCGCGCCCGATATCTCACCTGGCCGCCACTATCAACCTCCCGCCGTTACTCATCGCCGTGCGACACCGAGCGACCCACGACGACCTGCCGCCTCTGCCGCTTCTTCTCACGTCGATCCACCTCGCCATTGATTACCTCAACCACTTCGCCTTCTTGCCGCTTCTGTCCTCTTCGTCCGAGGCCACTGGATCAGCTGTCTCGCCAGCACAGGCCCAGGCTGCAGGCCTGGTCAAGCGGTGGAAGAAGGTCATGAAAGTTCGCGTGAGCGAGAAGATCGTCGGCGAGGAGAACCCCTCTGGACGGGAACTGCGGACGATACGACGAGACGTCGATGTCGTGGATGTTGAGGATATCGTGGGACCACTGTGCACCGTCGGAGGCCTCGTCCCCGTTGCTCGCAAGTGAGTTCAAAGCGGGCTAGGCGCTTCCAAAGCTGACCGGCAGGAAACGGCCAGGACTCAACAGCACAGTGCTTAGCAAATCGAGCTTCCTCATCTGGACGCCGCTCCTCGAGCAGCTGGCCTCGTCACAGCCCGATACAGCTTCTACCTTGGCTGATCATATCGTCTCGACTCTCTTGACTCCGACACCGGTCGCAAGCGACGATTCGGCAGGGGAGACGAAGAAAGAGAACGACTCGTTCAGGTGGTGCCTTGCGACGTGGCTTTTGTGGCTGTGGGAGCAGGAGGGCGTGATGGCGTTGAAACCGGACGAAAAAGTTGGACTGGTCCGGCGAATATTGTCTGCGCTGCTTTCGGGTGACATAGTGTGAGTTCCGTGGACCGCTCAACTGACGGGGGCTGATTTTCAGACTCCGCCGCTTGCACAGAGCGCTCGTGGTCATCGACGACTCCTTGGGTGACACTTCGGCCCTCAACGATCTCGCCCCGCGGGAGGAAGAAGACGAGGACGAGCTCATGGGCCTCGAGGTGCCGGCACCGACGACGAACGACCCGGTTGCAAGGCTTGACGAGCTGGAATCCCGGTTGAGGATGCTGGAGAACAGCGTACGTCATTGAAGCTTTTCGGGGGAGTTCTTGGCTGACGTTCAGCAGCGGCACATAACATCAGGACAGGCGAGCACAGATCGATTCGAGAATAGGAACGATGCGAGTATCGCTCCCGGCTGGCGGGCGGTTGGGCAGCAGTGGAGACCTTGTCCTATCGGTGTCTTTGTATGACAACTGCTGCCTTTTGAAGGGGAGTGTCGTTACTGTGTCTTTCGACCCGAGCAGGGCGCATGCATATGATCCCGCAAATCTATTGCTTGCTGTCAGGAGCATCCAAAAATCGAGCCGTCTGACTCGTGGGACATCGAGGTCCTATTGAGCATTCCGGACAAATCCATCCAGCAGCCGGTCGGTGTCAACCGGCGGCAACTGCAAATCTAGCAGCCGAATCGGCCATGTTTTTGACCTTTTGATGTCAGCCGTATACTCTGTCTCTGAATCGATATAATTGTTGTACATAGCATGACCCACACTCTCTTCGAGCATCTTCCCCAAGAGGTGCGTCTGGACAATCTCAACGCTCGTCGAGGTGCTTGCTAACCATTCAGATCATCCAGTACATTCACCTGCTCGCCCTGAACCCAAATCTCGCTCTCGTCTCGAAACTGGTCAACCACTCGCTTTCGTCCTTGCCCGCCTCGTATGCCGCGAGGTATTTGCTGGCTGTGAATGAGCCGTATGGACCCCATGAGATTTTGAACCGGTCGGTACGATATCCTATCTGTTCTGTGGGCGTTGCCAAGGAGATCAAGCGGATATGGGATAAGCGGCGAGGATATGTTGCGCCTGTGATCAAGACAAACTCGACGAAAACAAACTCCGCGAACGATAATGACGGCGATACGAACGGAGACGATGATGGAGATTACGACCGTGACGATGACGATCCCTCTGGACCCAGCACGCCCACCACCACAGCGCCCGCCCTCACGTGCAGCGAGCTCCCCCGCCGCCTGTTCCGTCCGCCGAAGAATGACCACGAGCCAATCCATCCTCTCGTTCGATACCTGTTCCAGGCCTACTCGCCCTCTGCAAACTCGCACAAGGGCTATCCGCTCTGCCGAGCGGTCCTCACGGCGAACTACGACCTCATCTCGTTCTTGCTCGCCCATCGCGCCGATCCCGGGATCAAGGATCACTTGCCGGTACAAGTCGCCATCTCCATCAAGGACGTTCGGGCGGTGCGGATGCTGGTCGAACGGACCGAGGATGAAAGGAAAGAGCCGGTGGACGATGAGGCGGGGCGCAAGCAGGGGCGTGAACGGAGGAGGGTGAAGAGGAGGAGGCTGAGCGATAGAGTCACCATCACGCCGGCGCTGGTGGAGTGCGCGCTGAAGAAGGGCTCGAAGGACATCGTGGAGTACTTTGTACAGGAGAAGGGTGCGTCAGAGATCGGGACGGCGTTGACGAGCGGAAGAGTATGAGCTGACGAGCAGGTGTAATGCCGCGCTTACACTCCATCATGCGGATAGGCGAGTCTCCCTCGGGTCACACGAAATTGCGCTCGCCGCGGTCATCCCGCCGGTGAGGCTGCTATATGTACAGCGAGCCATGCAGCCATTCCGAGTTTGGTCGGCGTCCTGGAACGGAGACCTCGTACAGGCCATGAAGTGGGGGTCGGATCTGCCCTTTCAAATATCCAGCAAGGGTCATCGAGGTCGTCGGCCTGGTTGCTGCTTCAGCGTGAGATGCGTTCGTCTTCGATTGAGCGCGGGATGGCGAAGGCAGCGTTGCTCCGCGGTTGGACGATAAGCGTGATGGGTCAAGTCTGAGCGTAGACTCAAAGGCAGTGGTCTTCGCCGGCCGGCTAATCTTATTCCTACTTCCCCAGTAAGGAGGACATGAAGTGCACGTCGGGCAAGCAACAGAAGGATATATAAGCTACAAACAAGCCAGCCACTTAGAAAGCTCAAGGGATCTCTGATTGCCCGCCTAGTTCATGACGGGCGACGGTAATACTTCCTTTGGTTGCAGAGCCAAGAGCCTTACCGACCAGTACTTGACATAGCGCGGCAGCGATGCCACCGACAAGTGGGTCAAGGAGAGGTACCCGTGGACAACGCGGCCGCCCAGCTCCACCGTGGCTGGCCTTGTGGGCGGTGATACCTGCTTCGTCGAGAGCTGCACCTGAGGTGAGAAGCATTCAGCACGACGCCACACCTGCCCGTATCCAAGCCAGACACAGGCGAAGAGAAAACCGAAGGCTCCGCACCATCTAACTCGTCGGCCCCCGAGCCCCGGCGAACGCACAGGTACTGCCTCTTTCCGGTGATGTTCAAGGAAAGAGCTGAGCAGTACAGCTGCGGACCGCCTGTCGAAGCAGAGCAAGCAGGCATAGTCGTGAGAGCGGTCAGAGCGGACGGATTGTGTATATTGGTCGATGCATCAGGCCGAGGTACTGAGTATATTCGTCTAGTGGTGTTCGTGGACCTGTTCGTAGCGGATCCCACTGAAATATCAGCTATCCGAGCCCTCTCATCCGTACAGAAGTGTGTGCTTACCAGTATCCGCATGCCTTTGGTCCCGGCTTGTCGAGGTTTATGAAGATCTTGGGGTGTCCCAGGGGTCCTCCCCCTACAGGTCAGCATCGGAACACACCCATTTCGCTCAATTCCCCACGGGCACCTCCTTTCATGATTCCTCTTCGGCAAAAACTCCCGCTGTCCTCGGGCAATATCTCCTCCTTCGCTCAAGAAAAACCGCCGGAAACCATCAAGGTATACATTCGCGCCCACTCACCACCGTCGCAAACAGCCCGTCGGGCGTGCACCAACCGAATCGGGTCTTCCGCTACCATCCCCATCGCGCTCTTCGGATTCGGCTGCAGGGAGAGGTTGACCTGCTCAAATCGGACGTTGTCATACGCGTGGGGCTTGGGGTTCTGGCCCGTCGACCAGGTCGTCTTGACGTTGGGCGACTGGGCGAGCTCCTCGGGAGACGAAGGGGTTGGTTGTTGCTCTTTGACGGGCGCTTCGGGCTGCGGCATCGAGTAAGCCCGGACGGCGCGCAGGAGGGGCGTGCGCGAGGACGAGGAGAGCGAGCGGGGGAGGAGACGTGTTAATGACATGATGAGCTGAGTGGTGAGACGAAGAGGGGTGAGGGGGACTTGTAGGAGGACGAGAAGGGGAATAGCGAAGATGGGATTGGAGGGACCGAGGGCGGAGAGGGCCGCCGAGGGGGCGGGGATTACAATTGTTGTAATGGTCGCGCCGAATTATGATTTCCGCCAAGAGGCATTTGGGATGACCTGGCCCTACATGGCGGAGAGCGTCTTTTAACCATCTCCCCACCCTGAACGGCATCGAGATCACACCCGCACCAGCACCATTGTTGCATGATATCGTAAAGTAGCCATATATTGCTCACACTGACGGGATGGAGATTGCAGTTCATGAAAAGCACAAGAGGTATACGGGCAGGCTTCGTTGTCGCACAATGGGTATACCGTTGGGTTCGCATCTCAAGGCGATGCCGCACCCAGTCGTACTGATCGTCTTCGTCATCGTCATCAAGATGGATCTCGTCGATTGATTGCCCTCACGCCGGGCCTGAGGGAGCCTTGACGTCATGCTCTGCCGCGGAATGAGCGGGCGACATGCTTCCGACCTCGACCACGGCAATATCGTCCGTGACGTGCGCACCTTCGCCGTGTCGATGACCGAGGGGGAAGATGAATTCGTAAAGCGGTCGCGTGGCCCACAGGCAGACGATGAGGAAGATGGGCTGGTGTTGGCACTCTTGAAAACACCGTACTGATTCGCCGCACTTACCGGGTACTCTAAGACGCCAAAGACCCATTCGTTGATCGCGGCGTATTCAAACAGGCCTGTTGTGAACATGCGTCGGCTTGTGCTCCGAAACCCACCCTGTGCGCCTTGGGCGATGCGGGCCACAAGGCGAACAAAGAATACTGCGAACGAGATCAACACCTGCGTCAGGAGGGGCTTGATATACGGGTACTGGACGTCCGGTCGCGGTTGGGCGAGGAGGCGAGTGGATCGACGGATGATGACGACCACGAAGATGGAGACGATGATGGTGGTGATACCCTGCAGGGCGGCACCCGAGAGGAAGATCAGCCCCGAGGTCTGACATCAGCGAACACACAACGTGGCGGATCCAGCGATCCGGGTAACCTACGCCAAGGGTGAACATCGGCGTGTCGCCTGTGATCTCCGCAGACTTGGCCGCGGCGACGAAGTACTGCCCTCCGATCTGCAAGGCCACCCAGACTGTATCGAGGACGACAAACACTGGGGTCAGCCGCGACGATTGCTCGAGGACGGAAGGAGGAACGCACAGGTCAGGAGGGAACGGGGACGCATGGGCGAGAGACGTCGGCCTTCGGGCGTGTACTTGATCACTCGCTGGATGGACTTGTACAGGGCGGCGGTGATGAGGACCGTGGCGACTTGGATGAGATAGATCCCGATCAGGAATGCCATGCCCTGAGATGAGCGAGATGCCTGCCGCATGAGTGTGAGAATCAGTGCTCACGTTGAAAGGGTGGCCATGGGAGTACAAGCGGGCACCATATCCGAGGGCTTCGGTGATGGCAGCGAAGAAGAACAGGCCGTGGCTGGCGTCAACTTTGGCAAGGCGAGGTGCCGGAATGTGGCGAGACCATCGAGGCCGGATCTCGGGGGAACCAACTCACACCGATCGAGTCCCGCGCTTCTTGAATAGGTAGAACAAGTGGGGAGCGGAGATGGCGGCGAAGGTGATAATTCCGACGATGCCCATCGCGAGGGAAGGGACGTAGCCGTACTCCCACAGTGCGGCATTCCCGGAAGCGGGCTCGGCAACCGTAGGTCCGTTATACCCCATCTACGAGTGAGTGTGCGTTCAGAGTGACCTGGAAGGTGCCGACGGACGGTGGATGATGGTGTAGCTGTTGTGAGAGGTAGCTGTCAGTGATGGGGTCGATAGGAGGGGTGAAAGAACTCGAGGCTGGGCGACAAGACGACCGATCTGACGGCATATAAACCCCACTTGTGCTAAGAAGCCCCACCGTCGCCCGGAGACATGTTGTCCAAGGTGGGGCAAGGGCGTGTACCGTTCCCGTTGCGCATTGACGATGCTTTGATCGTGCCTCCCGAACCATGAGGCAAATGCCAAATCTTGCGCTCAAAGTTTGCGATCCGACCGACACAGAGACAGGCACTCGGTGGTGCTACCGTGGCGCCCATGGAAAGGCATGCCGAAAACGAGTTTATGGGTCCTTTGGGATCGGTTCAAGCAAACGACGGGACTTGGCCAGGGCCTCGCACTGACGCCCACCAGCTCCTCCGGCGGATAGGGCCCTGCTGTTTGATGATGGACTGAGCACGGACATTGGGAGCCTTGAGGGGGGCACGGAATCATGGAGTGGACACGACAGTGAGGCGAACTGAAGGTAAAGTCGGGAGCTCGATTGGACGGGCGCGAGGGCGGGGTCTTCAGCCAGAGAGACGAAGCTGGGGAAACTGAGCGCGTTGGTGATGTGCCTGTCTGTGTGTTGGGGCCGGGCCATCGCATTGGAGCAGGGTTAGTCGGCATTCGGATCGAGTATGTCAACTCGACGACACGCGTATGACACACGGATGTGCGTTTGGCCCCTCTGACCCGCCGATCCCGCTGCAGATCGTGTGGCCATTTGTAGCGTCGTCACTCGCCTCATTGCGCGTGACTCACTCCACCCTTTGCCAACTGTCGAGCGACTCTGTATCGGTCAAAGCCATGCCTGCGAGACTGCGTATTGTTGCGATGGGGTCGGCAGGTCAGCTCCTAACAAGAGGCAAGGGGCAAAGTCAACCATGACCGCAAGGCATGCCCGCTTCCGAAGCGGAAATCGATGTCAGCTTGCATGAGGACGATCAATGCATGCGCTCGCGCTCTGTAACATCATGCTTGCGGAGCTCTTGATGCCAGCATATCGTCGAGCTCTGCAAAGTCAGCTTTGGCAAAGATTTGGGGAAACAGACGCACCTTTATCAAGATCCTCCCGTCCCCGTCTTTCCCGCCGTTGACCCCTCGGCCGCCTCTCGCCTCGCTCCCTCGGCTCCATGTCCATATCCATATCAACATCCATCTGATCCCCTTCTGCGCCAGTCCGCCTCTGTGCCATCCTCTCCAGTTCCTGATCCAGATCCTCAGCCGTCCGCCGTCCGCCCCTGCCTCCCCGCCGATCATCTCCTCGCGGTGGCCGCGCATAGGGCTGCGCCCGTTCTCTGCCTATCCGCCTGGCAAAATCTCTCCCCTCGCCCGCACCCCGGCCTGACCAGCTCAAAACATCATCCCTCTCGCGCTCGCGTTCCCGCTCGAATCCTCTCGAGGCGTTGGCGCGTTCTTTGCCAGCTTGTCGGCCATGGCGCTGATACCACTCCGACTGCTTGGCATCCCGCCTGAGCTGGCTATCGGCTTCCGTCGCATACCGGACCACGATTCTCGCATGAGGGTCCACGCCGGGCAAGAGTCCAAAGTCCTCAACTGTGTCCGATGTCAAGGCGGGGAGGTCAAATCGGCCGCCTGTATCGCTAAAGTTCCCTCTGCCGCGTTTGCGTATACCCGTAGATCCCTCCACGGCGGGTTTGTCTCCACTGAGCAGTTCCTCGCCAGCCTTCGACAAGGAAGGATCTGGCGGGGCTTGCGGGAGGAGCGATATGGGAATAGAGTGTGCCGAGCGCTCCATCAATGGGTCGTCGCCTTCTGCGGGGTCGAAGCCGACTTTGGCGATGAGCGACAGGCCAAGCAATGCGGCAGGGGCGTCTCGGAAGATGAGCAGCAGGGTTTCGTCGTTGAGCCATTCGATTCCTGCGATCAATCTACGTCGGAAAGAGTTGATGATCCGAAGCCACGCTCACCCAGGATGTCCGCGCCAAGGCCAGTGGACCAGGTGAATACCTTTGATGTTGACAGGTGCTTGATGTTGTCTGAACGAATAAAGAGCGCGTTGGGTCGGATGGGTGACGGACTCTCGGCTGATGCGGCCACTGATGTCAGTGACGATCCAGTTGAAACACTCGTCAAGCTCACGCAGCCAATCTGTCGGGTCGTGTTGGTCCAGCTGGGCAGCAAGGTTAGCGATCCGCTGAGATCAGCTACGCCAGTTGGGCCGGACTCGTCAGACTCACAGGGTCGCCTCGTATCCTTTCCTTCCCGTCGACCAAGACGATGGCGGGGCTTTCGTCCAGCAGATACACCTTGCCCTTGCTCATTCGACCCATGAGGCTTTGGACGTGGTCCGGCATAGGTTGACCGGCCGGGACGTAGTCGTCGAGCGCCATGTCGAGCGCCGACGGCTCGGTCAAGGCAGTTTCGAGCGCCGGAGCCTCTGGCTGAGGTGAAGGTGTGCGATCGTATGGCAGTCCTGACATGATGAGTGATGCTGTCGTGGATACATCCTCAGCGAAGTGTACAACTATTTGGGCGCTGCGAGGACAAAGGGGAGGGGGTATGTTTTCCCACGGTGTGATCGACTGGGTCGGTCGGTTATGCCCGAGGGGGCTGCCCGCTGGTGAGTGGGGATGATGATGCTGTGCGTGTACGACGCTCCGCTCACGACGATCACCTGCTGCATACTTGCTCAAAAGCTCCACCATATCCAACCCCACAACCCCCCGCCTCCGTCGCATCTTTCATCCCAGTCACCATCGACAAGGCGGTAGACACCGTCGACCAACCTCTCTCGACCGTTGGAACCACCTGAAACACCACAACAAGCGATCCGAGCTATCCGACCGCCCCTCCCACCATCTTGCCATCCGTATAACCAGGCTCCTTTCTGTTCTTCCACTTGCATCAGATACATCGCCCACTACTTCTATAAATATCTCGTGAGTGAGCAATCAACTTTGCCATCGTACAACCTCCGCGCTCTCCGCCATGGCCCGTTCCCTCGTGCCCGAGCTGACGCTCCACAGCTACCATGTCCTTCTTCCGCCGCAACAAAGACGCCCCACTCATCCCGCCCGTGGCGGCTCCATCTCCTGCTGCCGAGCCTAAGGCCGACCCGTACGCTCAGCAAGCCTCTTCCAACCGTTTCGGCGGGGGGTATGGCGGCGGTGACCCATACGCGCGCACGGCCACCCCTCAGAATGATCCAAACGCGCGCGGCGGGGGAGGAAACCCCTACGCCAAAGACGCGGTGAACCCCGCTGACGCGGCGAGGAACGAGCTCTTTGCGGGATTCGCGGCGCCGGAGAAGCCGGCGAAGACCCGGGAATATGGATATGAGGGCCGGGAGAACGAGGAGGACTTTGACGAGGATGATGAGATTGAGGGGATCAAGCAGGAGATGAGGGGCATCAAGCAGGAGTCGCTGGCTAGTACGAGGTGCGCCGACCGGTACCTTGCGACAAGACCATGCTGATTGCAGGAACGCGTTGCGACTCGCTCGCGAAGCGGAGGAGAATGCGCGGGGCACGGTCGCCAAGCTCGCTGATCAGTCCGGTGAGCATCGCGTCGAGGTCGGTGGCCGTGCACGGCTGACACCCCAGAGCGGATTGCAAACTCGGAGCGATACCTCGACATGGCCAAGGCGAACAACCAGCGTGCCGAGGACAAGGCTGCCGAGCTGAAGCAGCTCAACAAGAGTATCTTCCGTCCCGTCATCGTCTGGAACAAGGTGCGTGGACATCGATACATGCGGTTGGTAGCATCGCTAACCAGCAGGATGCAAAGCGGCAAGCACAAGAGGACAGAATCACTGAGCGGCATGCGATGGAGCGCATCGACCGGGCCAAAGCTCTGAACGACGTGACGGACACTCGTAAACGTCTAGGAAACGCGGCCAACCCCGCTCCATACGGTAGCACCGCTGACGCAATGCCTGTGGCCGGCGCGCAAAAGGCCAAGCAGGAAGCGAAGAAGCGGTACCAGTTCGAGGCGACCGGATCGGACGACGAGCTCGAGGACGAGCTGGATGATAATCTCAACGAGACGTACGAGGTCACCAAGCGGCTCAAGAACCTCGCGGTGGCCATGGGCGATGAGGTGCAGGGCCAGAACTCGAGGTTGACGCGCGTGACGGACAAGACGGAGAACCTCGAGTTTGCCGTGATGAAGAACACGGAGAGGCTCAAGCGGATCAGGTAGATGGGCGACTCAACACGACGCGTATGTATTTGTATCAACGTGCCCTAGTATGCAGTCTGCCCTGGTGCGGTCGTGCCTGCATGGCAGTAGGTCGTGGTTCAAGACATGGCAGATGCATGTAAGGCAACGCAGGTGTGTTCGGTTACGGTATGACGAGTGCTCTGCACGCCGGTGGAGGTCAGTCCTACCTCGCCATGTGTGAGGCATTAGGAGTCCCCGGGCGCTGTTTACAGAAGAATCATCAACCATCACTCACCCTCCTTTCCACACACCACCCACTCCCTACCCTCGCAGTCGCCTCGCGCACATCCCAGGACATCGTCTCGCTTTCCTTTCGACATATCCCATCAATCGTCTACTGATCACACCGAGCCCCGTCACCCCGCTCCCGCTCACTCATCATGGCCGAGGACCCGCCAGACCTCCCGCCGCCGGCGGATCAAGCTCCCAACGCTGATGCGCCGCCTCCGACATACGCAGTGCAAGAGCCTCAGATCCTCATCGCCCCGCTGCCCGACTCGCCGAGCTTTTTCTGGGGCCGTACAGTCCAAGGCGAGGTGTTTGTCAAGGGACTCGGTTCGACCGACAACTCGTCCTCCGCCGTGCAGTCATTGTGAGCGAGCAGCCATTGTCCGGCATGCGAAGCTGGAGCTGACGCCAGAACGGTGCTGTTGACCCTGACCGACATGTATCCGAACCACCTGACCCTCCCTATCCGCACGTTCGACGTGCAGACAATTTACCCCCCTTCACTCACCACATCCTCCTCGTCGCGTCCCAACTTCCCGTCCATCAACCGTTTCAAGATCGCTCTGCCGCCCACCGGACCCGTCCCAGGCACGCTCAACTTGTCAAGCAGTAATCGCGGCGAGGTCAGATGGGCCTTGACCGTCACTCTCACGCTTACTTCCGGGTCGGTCGTCACCGAGACGGTACCCGTGGACGGCACGCCCACCGAAGTGGATCCCGCAGGCGACGTGACACTCGGTGCCGACGACGAAAGTGCCAAGGAGGTGGAGGAAGTTCTGGAGAAATCGGGCGTGCGATGTAGGATGTTGCTCGACACTGCGCGGCCGCGCCTGGGCAGTCTGTTGAGGCTGGGCGTGGAGGTGCGCCCAATGGAGAGGAGGAAGACGGGCGTTGCAGGTCTGTCGGCGCAGCCCAATCCGGCGCACACGTTGCGACCGCTGCGGCGGGTACGAGTGGAGATGTTTCGAAGGGTTCAATTGCCCGCTCAGAACGCAAGTGCGTCGTCCTCGTCCTCGGCAACGCCGCAAGACGGACCCCAACACCTCAGCCTGCTCTATGCCTCGGGCAAATCGCTGCGGTATCCGGGCACAAGTACGACGATCCCACCTCTGCGTGTGCTATTCACATTACCGACAAGACAGCTGGGTTCGGTGGCCGATAACACTTGGGGGGAGATCACGCAGTCGACGCCATATCATAACGTCTCGTTTTTCATCCGCGCCACGATCGGCTTCGGTGGGGGGGAGGCGGGACCGACAGAGGAGAATGCGTGGACCATGGAACGGGACATCGAGCTCCGCCCGAAGAAGTGGAAGGAGCCGAGACAGGTGCTCCTGGTGCGAGGGCAGGCACCCGCACTGGGTCACCAGGGCGATTCCGATGGCGCCGGAATGACGGATGAGGAGATACAACAGGCGTACAGGATCAAGGGGATGGATATTGTCGGCAACGAAGGGACACATCGCATGGACCGGGGCGCCGACCTGCCGCCGCCTTTCGACGGGCCTGGTCCTTCTCAAAGTGCGGCGGAAAGCGAAGCCGCAGATGGAGATCTGCCCACTTTCCTCGAGAGTGAGGCGCAGGCGAGAGCAGGAGAGGCCCCGCTGCCCAGCGATGTGATCATGAGCGAACGGCTTGTGCCGGTCGACTTCGAGTCGGAAGAGGACCGAAATGTGACGGTCGGAAGGAGGGGTAGCCTTGGCGGGGAGCTGGGAACGTGGATCGAGGTGAGTCATGCATGCTGGCAGGTCGCAAGTGGCCGATGACAGTACGATGGCTACGAGATGTTCTCGGTTGCGCCGCCCAGTGTATCGGCCAGCTTTGGCGCTGCGGGAGTGATGGATCCGCCGCAGGAGGGCGATGACGACCATAATGTCGTGGGCGGGATGATGGGCCGGCTGGGCATCGACGGGGGGTCCCAGACGGGTCGGGATTTGATCGAGAGCTTGGGCCTGGGCGAGGGCAGCCGCGTAGTGGATTTGCAGGTGAGTTGCGAGTGAGATCATGTTGGCACAAGGTGGCAGCATTGACGCTCAGGACGACCTCCCGCCAGGTATCGATGAGCCGTCACTGCCTGCCCTTCCCAGCTTCGGCGGAGCATTCACCCCGCCGCGCGGCGCATCAACACATCAGCCAGACCAGCCGCCTCCGAGCTTCGCTGCGTCCGAAGCGGCTGTCGCGCAACGACGCGCATCAATGTCGACGCAGCTGCAGTCGACGCAGCTGCACTCGGCGCATCCAGGTCGAACGCAACAGCATCAACATCAGCAGGCGCCGTCGCCGCATGTGGCGAGCATAGAAACGATGAGCCTTCCAATGGTTCCGCATGGCTCACCGGGCCAAGGAGAGACGGAGGGAGAGGCTCCGCCCGGGTACTTTGGTAATGGCGGTCAGAACGCGGGGCCGCCGGCGTACAGCTAGACTTTCGCTCACAGTGTATGATGCCTGTATAGTGACGATCTAATCCAACACGCAACGCGACCCCGCACTCGGTGCATTGTAGACAACATGCATGTTAACCCACCACAAAGTCTTAATCGCCCAGCTGGACTGAGAGTCGCCTCTGGGCCCATGACTCATCAGGAACATCCGCATGGTACCGCCGCGCTATATTAAGCCATGGGATATCGGTATTTACCCATTTTGGGTCCGGCCCTAATCACGTCCCTCACCATGCCCGAGAGGCTCCTCTGACGAGTCGACGTGCTCTGCTCCATCGTTATCCATATCGCTTCTACGAGCTATCAACTTGCGCGTCAGACATAACCTCTACGCCATGGCCGAGAGCAATGCGGCGCAAAGCGAAGTGAAGAAGAAACGGCGTGAGTCTCAAGCCGGGCAGCTCTGCGTTCGCCGGCGGCGTACTGGTGACCGCCGCCGGTCCGACGAGACCTGCCGACTGTGGAATATCACGCCAGCTGACATACAGGCCAAAACGTCGCCTGTGACTCGTGCAAGTTCAGAAGGATCAAATGCGACCTGTCCGAGCTGCTCGTGTCGGACCAAGCTGGGGCTGGCGGCAGCAATGGCGTGTCACTCCCGCTCCCGCAGCTCGTTCGAGATCATCCCGAGGTGGAGTGTACAAACTGCAAGAACAAGGGGGTGAAATGCACGACGGAGCAGATCCTGAATCCGGCGAAGCCGAACAAGGGGGGGAAACGGATAGAAGAGGCGCGGAAACGGTTTGGCGGGATCGGGGCGGAAGGGAGCAGCAGTGACGGGACACCGGCTGGAGAGGGTGGGGACTCGCTGGGGGGAGAGAGCCTAAGTGCGACGAGGTCGCAGACGGCAGAACCAAGTCTGGACGAGAACGTGGGCGAGCTGGACTGGGGAGCGTTCTTGGATATGCCGGGGATGGACGTCCTGCTCGCCGGCTTGGACACGACGGGTGCTTCAACGTCCGCGGCACCGGCAACGGCACAGCCCCCCTCACTCGACTCGACGCTTGACTTGTCGACTTTCTCGTTTCCTACCGAGCATGATCTGCCGGGGATGCCCTGGGAGACGGCGGGCACGAACACAGTTCCGTCGCAGCGCCCGCCAGCCCAGGCCGACGGGCTCGGCCTTCCGGTTCCGGACGACGCCGACTCCCACTTCAACTTCACCCACGACAAACCTGTACCCCTCTTCGCCCTGTCCGAAGCCTCGGCGTCGATCGCGTCCTCGCCGGGGCCTTGTTCCAGCGACCAAGGACAAAGCCGTGCCGCCAGCCGGACACCCGATATCGTGGACGCAAGCAAGTCACCCTTTTTCCATGCCGGTCTCGTCAGCGCGCTCGGGCAGAAGGACTTTGAAGCCTTCGGCATCTGGAGTCAACTTCACCCGGGTGCCAAAGCTGGGTTCAGTCCATCTCCCGAACAACAACGGCGCACTCTAGGACCGAGGTTCCAAACGGCCTTGCCGGGATCCTCGCCTGGCCTGGACGGGCACGTCACGGCCACGCCGGGCCTCGCACCGGCTCTGCCCCGCTCGTTCAAGTTCGACGGAGGACCTACCAAGTTCATCCCGTATGATGCCACACCCGCCGAGATTCTCGATTCGCAGGCCAAGGTCTTCACGAATAAGGTCTCTGACACGGTCTCGAATACGAGTACGGCGCTTAATCCGCATGCAACGTACCGCCCCCAGGCGAAACAAAGCCCGCTATCGATGTACTTCCAGCCGGGTCAGAACCTGATCCCCACCGGCAAGGAGACGAGTCTGGCACCGGCGCGCAAGAGGCAACGGTCGGAGTATTGCCCTTCCTCCGACAGCGAGGACCCATGGAAGCTCTGGTCGGAGAATGGGGATGAGCTTGTGCGCTGGGGACGGAGGGAGGTCGTGCAGCAGCGACTGGCGGATCGGGCGTTAGGCGGCGAGCTGAGCAAACACTTGGTCATGTCGTACTTTCACTGTGTGCATCCGTCCTTTCCGGTGAGTGACTGGCGAGGTGCAGGGATAGACAGGGTGCTTCAGCTGACTGTGCAGGCACTCAGCCCGGAAGGCTTTTACCTTGAGTGGGAGCGAGCTGGGAAGGTATCGGAACGGATGACCCCGGCGCAAGAGGCGCTCTGTGCGGTGATGGAGGCGTGGGGAGCGAGGTACTCTGATTCGCCGGTCGTGCTGGGCTTGAGCCCGAGTCGAGCCAGTATGGCTCCAAAGGGTGCGTGTGGGATCGAATCAAGAGCATGGGCCGTGACTGACTTGCAGTCATACAGGCAAACGGTACTGTAAGCACGATTTGACCTTGGACTGAGTAGGCAACAGTTCTGATTACAGCTCGCACCGGGCAATCAGGCCCGAGCGCATTGGGGCAAGGCCCGACTAGCGGTGTGCAACGCCCTTGCAGACCGCGCGCGACGGTTGATCGACAACAACGCTCTGCTGCGCACACCAACCGTGACGGGTCTGCAGGCGCTATTGCTGTACAATCAGCTTCTGCACCTGACGGATCAGCGCAGTCGTGCCGCCGGCCAGTTTATGGAGAGTGGGTCGGACATGCTATATCCTCAATGACCGCGCTGAAGGACAGACCAGATGATACACGCCTCTATCATCGAGCAAATGAAGCTGTTGCAGCTGATGTGGGACTCGACTGGCGAGATACCGGTCGAAGACGGGGAGCTGCCGGTCACGGTCGGACAGAACCGGATGAAGCAGCGGTGAGCTGAGAATCACAGCTGCGTTCGGACTTTTGCTGACCGTTTAGGAGGATCTTTTGGACGGTTCTCGTTTCGGATGCGTTCAACGCTGCAGCTTCTGGAGACCTGCCCAAGATGTGTGTGCTGGGTCCCTGCTCGGAGGTGCGAGGCCGAAGCTGATGAGATGCAGTGCCGACGAGGAACTCGATTCCGTGGCGCAGTGGCTCGCACAAGTCGAGGCGAAGCTGCCTCTATCGACGTTCAAGACCCTGGCTGTGAGTCCCGAGGACTTGTTGCATGTGGCAAGGCTCATGGTAGTTCTTCATGAGCTGCTATCACCGCATCACCCTCACGTCCCGAGCCGTTGCGAGGAAGATCACCCACCCGGGACGTCGGCCAGGCATGATCGTCGTGACTGACTTTTGTCAAGCCGTGAGGGAGTGCTGGACGCAGACGGTGAGCGGGCACCCGATATCAGTGCTAGGTCGTGGTAGTTCACTAACGACAGAAATCAATCTCGCGAGATATCACAGTCATCACGGCCGAGCTGCTTCAATCGTGCGAACATTCCTTGTTGGGGTTTTCGCCCATGAACTACATCAGTGAGCCTCTCGCCTTCCGGGGCTGTCGTCGAGGCCGGTCTGCTTCGTGCAACAGCCGGACAGAGAGCTGACCATAGCCAACCTCCGCATGTCATGTCCGTTCGTCCTGCTCGTTGTGCATCAAGCGATCCGCGAACAGCTCGACTTCCGCCGAAATCTGAAAGAATCCTACATTTTCGATGAGTCGCCGAAGTCGAATCCGGCATCAAGCAGCGGGAGCAGTCCGCCGGGACCGGGCAGTGAGAATGTGGCGATGCTCGAAGAGCTGCATTTGCAGAGCGTGGATGTGCTGTTGCACAACTGCCGATCACAGATGGAGATGTACAAGGTAAGTCCGATGGGCCGCGAAGATCGCAAGGACACCTTGGACGAGGCAATGCTCACCGGAAGACAATCTTGCCGACTGGGATGGTACAGAGCAAGTCGAACATTGTGGCGACTAGGGAACAGACCTGACTTTCAGCTGCTTCGATCTTCTTGCGAGTGCTCATAGCCTCGGCACAATTCTTGGCCGAAGTACCGACTGTCGAGCAGGGATACCCGGCCAACACGGTGAGCACAAATTCGACCATGATATCGGAGTAGGCAAGGGTTGAGTGTATAGCTCGGTGGGTACGAATGGACCTGGGAGAACAAGCAAAAAGAGGTGGGGACGTGTATGGAGGCTCTCTACCAGCTTGTATGTGTCCCGAGATGGTTCATTGCTGTCGGCGCTGATGTGCAGGGATGGGGTATGTGGGGGAAAGAGTAAACTCTCGATAAAACTGACAAGCAGCCTGGGCCGATGTCCAAGAGGTGCTCGACAGTGTTACTCTCGCCATGGAACGCATGGCGCCCACGGGAGAACAGCTGGCCTCCTACGTCGCTTCGTGTCCCTCGATTGACGAGCGCATCGTCGTTGCGCGTCTGGTCGACGAATCCAACGACGAAGTCCTCTTCGACCGCGCCATGCAGTTCTGGCCTCCTCGGTAGGTCAAACCCCGCCTGGGTCTCATACGGCCATTGACTTCTAGGTCCATACCCGACGTGATCGAGCACGCGATGCGCGATCTGCGCATCACAGACGACTCGACCCCTCTCTCCGTCGACGCGCCGGAGGCGGTACCGTGGGAAGAACTGAGGCGCATCTCCGGCCCGCTGCCCGGTAACGCAGCGCCACACGACATCGCTCGCTCGAGTATCTTCCCTTTCGGCGAGACAGGTGCTGGCCTGTCCCAGGACTCGTCGGCGCGCCTACATGCCCAGCTCGCGGCGAACGGGCACCCCGCGCAGGATATGGCGCAAGCTGCGAATGTACCCTGGCTCGGCTTCGGGCGCGCGTCCTCGAACGATAATGCACCCTCAGGTTCGGATCAGGACGGTACGGACGTCTCGACGCAAGCCCGGCTTGCGGGCTGTGCGGAGGGCTTTGCGTTCTCTGATTCGGCGAGTCAAGACTGGAACATCACAGGCACCGGTTCGGCGGCGAGCGGAGTAGATGCCGGTGCAAGGCGGTCCGTGCACACTCTAACGCAGTCCTCGCAGCCTGCGCAGGCATCGCGGCCACATGGCGAGCCACAGGCAAAGAGGCAAATACTGGATACGGATATCGCCTTCGGGATGGTCGACCTTCCAGCGCGGAGAGATCATGGTCAGCCGGGCGCGAGGTCAGGGTCGATGGGAACAAACTTCGGTCAAACCCCGGTGGGGAAGCCGGATGTGGGTCCAAGCTGGACCGCCCAGCCAGGACAGTACCCCATCGCGCCGGCAGACGATAGCTGGAACTTGAACGAACTGGCCAGTAACGAGTGGCTAGGCTTCCATATGCAATCGGCGTCGGGGCACGGCGTCGGCCGGGCGGGAGCGAGCGGGACGGACACGATGGACGGGGCCATCTATACGAGCGCGGCGGCTATCGACGAGCTTATGCGCAGTTTCGAGGAGGTCACGCGGAACGGGACGGGGTATCACGGACCGCGGCCATGAACACCGGTTCGCACTACGGGGGAAGCTCAATCCGTGGGAATTTAGCGCCGGAAGCGCCTAGGCGTAGGCCGCGACGCTTGATGTCATTGTAGAATGGCGGGAGTACATATCATGTAAACGCATGTCATACAACCTATTGTACAATCTTGCCTTGTCCCAGACACTGAGCATGATGGCCCAGCTCGCTTTGCCTCGCTGCCCGCGGTCGGTTCCTCTGCGCTTACTGCGCCGCCCAGACGATCTGCGACCCATCATCCGTCCACGCAAAGTTCCGCATCTCCATCTCCTGCAGGTCCATCGACCTCACGCCCATCTTCGGCGGATGCGATCCCGACCCCTGTACGCTCATCCCCATCCCCATCC
>JAHXHD010000855.1:0-22005 GCA_019857685.1 Papiliotrema terrestris
CACCCACCCCTTGCACAAAAGACGTGTCCAGTCTTTGCAGAGGGCGACCGACCGACCGACTATCCATTGCATCGTACATCAACGTATAGCCTCGAATCAGCTATCACACCCCGTCTCTCACGCGCTCAATCCTCTCGTGCAGCAAGAAGAAACCAGCCAAAATGACCGTAAGTCAAATGCCGCCCCCCATCTTCGGTGAATCAAAGGCCACACGCACCGGATCGACGTCACTTTGACCGAACTACCCCCTTCGTGCCACGTCTCGGTCCGTCACGCTCCTCGCGCTGACATAACAGCTCTACTACACCTGTACGCTCTATCCCATCCACAACACAACCATCACCGCTGATGCATCTCCCCACTGTAGTATGTTTCGGGCTACTCATGTCGGAGCTCGCCCTCTTCACGACCATCGTCATGCCCATGCCGTTCACCCTGCGGAAGAAGTGAGCCGAGCCACTCTAGAGCATCGTCTGCAGCTGACGGGCAGGATGTTCCACTTCTTGAGTGAGAACCCGGCGGTACGTGGGAGTCTGTGCCGGGGATTCTGAGCTGACGGGACAGATCGCCAAGGTCCAATACGCTGTGAGCTCGCATCGTCATTGGGAGCCTTTGAACTGACGTGTGCAGCTGAAGATCACCTTCATGTACGTCGAGGCCTCCTCCCGATAGCGACAGCGCCGCAGCTGACGCCAGATTCGTCGCGGTGCTGTTCATCGACGCCCTCCAACGAATGGTCCGGATCGCCCAAGAGGGTATGCCGTGCCGCCTGGGCGCCTCCACCAGGTCAGCTGATTGCAGGCGCCGCCTCAAAGGCCAAGCAGGAGATGGCCGACGTCCGCACCGAGACCAACTAGTGCGTCCCCTCGGTCCGGACCAAATTCCTCAGAGTGCCTTGCTCACCGCAGCGCCGCGCGCCGATTCTACGCCCAGCGGAACTGTGTGTCTCTCGCTCGGACGGATCACGATGAGACACGCGCTGACTTCAGTGTACCTCACCGGCGCGACGCTCTTCCTCTCGCTGATCCTCTCGCGCGTGTTCTACATCATCCTCGACTTCATCCACGTCCAGGAGAACTACACCACGCTCCAGGCCAAGGTCGCCAAGCAGAGCGGCAACGCCGGCGAGGCCGAGGAGCTCAGGAAGCGCATCCGGGAGCTCGAGGCCGAGGGCCGTGACTTTGGTGCGTCGAGATGGAATGCGCGGAGGTGGTTCACATGGGCTGACCCTAGACAACCTCAAGAAGCAGGCGTCGCAGCAGAATGTCGAGTACAACCGACTCGCCGACGAGCACAACAAGGCTGTGAGTTGAGCGCGGGATCAGGGAAGAGATGGGCGGTGCTGATTGAAGACTGGATCCGTGTCGGACAAGAAGGCCGACTAGACGATGAGGCCTCGGCAGACAGCTTTGGGGAAGTGGCGGCCAAGATGATGTGCCGGCCGCAAAGGCCACAAGCGACAAACGGCTTGTCCACCCGGAGCGTCAGATGCGAGTTGCGATAGATCAGATCTAATGAAAGAGATGTCAAAAACCTTTGACGATACTGCTGCGCGTTATGCTGACGCACTACGCTGCCCCGTCGAGCAACAGGATATCCTCAGCGCCCATGCCGCCTATGCGCGGATCTCGTTCATGAACACGCTTCTACTCTATACATCACATGAAGATTATGGGCGCTCGTCGTCATGTCTTCTTTCAATGCGTCAGGTCACTCGCTCAGTCCACCCTCTCGTCCCGCCCCGCCTCCTGCCGGAGCTTTCGAGGCGTCCTGCCCAGGCTCGTTCGCACTCGGCGCTATTTCATCCGCGTGCTCGCTGGGACGCGTACCATTCACCGCCTGCTCGCCAGCGATCTGGGCACCATCGGCGCCCTCGTGGGCTTCTCCATCTGTTGTTGCCGCCGCCATCGCCTGGCTCGAGCTCCCCGCCGCGGCGGCAGTGATAGCCGCCAACGCGGCCCTGTCCCCCTGTGCCATCGGCCCCTCGGTCCGTCCCTGCATCGCGGCTTCAATCCCCTTCTTAGCCGTCTTGCCCGCCAGTACCAGCTCGCCGCCGCCCGAAATGTTCGTGGTGGCTTTACGCGCCTTCTTGGCCTTGTTTTCCGCTATGGCCTTGAGCACATCGGCGTTTCGCTCCAGGATCGTTTTATATATGTTCTTCTGGAGCGGGGCCAGTGAGATGGGGACGATGATCTCGACCTGGCGTGAGCTGTGTCGCGCCGCGTTGTGCGTCGGCGAGGGCCGGCTCACCTTGGGCGGGAGCTTGAGAACGTCGGCCTTGATTCTGCGGAGGATGTACGGCTGGATCATCTCGTGTAGCTCTTGCACGAGCGTCTCTGAGAGGTTCTCGAACCGCGCCTCGAGGTCTTCCAAGTCGCTGCGCGTCAGCCCTAGCTGATCAAAGTCAGCCTCGGTCCGCGCGGCGCACCTGAACGCGTCGGCGTCGAGGAAGTTCAGGAGGTTGAACAGTTCTCGCAGGTTGTTATTTAGCGGCGTGCCGGTAAGCAGCACCTTGTGTACGCTGTTCAGCGATCTGAGGCGGTTGAAGATCGAGTTCGAGTCGGATTTCACTGCTGTCAGCTGCCTTCATCGGTGCAGAATGAGTCGTGCATACATCGTTGCCCTTCATCAATGACGATCATCTCCCAGCGGGGTATCCGCTTGAACACGCGGAATTCGCTCCCAGTGATCATGTCGTATGTCGTAAGCAGTACGTGACTGAAGGTGAGAGGATGTCGAGACAACGGTCAGGGGCACGTACGCCTTCATGGCCTCTGCTTTGCCCTGCGCGCCCTTGTGGTACAGCTCGTACTTGTTGATGACTTCGCGGGCTGTATTGTAAGGACTTCGCCGTTCTCCTTCCATCACATTACTCACAGGCCTTCTCGCCGTAGTACGGTACCACGCGCATATGCGGCACCCATTTCTCAAACTCTCTCACCCAGTTGGTGATGGTCCTGCCCGTCAGCTGTGTCCTGCACAGCGCTCATGCTAGCTCACGAGTTCGGCACGACAACGAGCAGAGGGTATATTTTCAGCTTGTCTGAGCCCAGGTAGCCAAGTACCGATGCGATTTGTATCCTGCCCGTCAGCAGCTCGACGTCCACCTTTCCAACCAGCAATGGGGAATCACGCCACGCCACGCACGTCTTGCCGAGACCCATGTCGTCCGCGAGGATGCAGCTGCCCCGCTGGAAGTGCTTCGTCAGCAGCCACTGGAACCCTTCCAGCTACAGATGAGCTCGCGGTATGACGACGTCTGTAAACCAGACCAACCTGGAAGTCCATCAATTTCTGCACGTCAGCTGAGCCCGAAGGGTCTGATGCAGTTGCTCACGCCTCCCACAACGCAGTCTGGCTGTTCCAGAGGCGGCCGCCTGATTGTCTTGACCATCTCTTCCCGCTGCCTGACCTGCACGGGGGTGAGGACCGGGACAGTGACTTGTCGAGCCAGCAGATATCTATTGAGGGCGCGCTTGAAAGCTGGATACAGCGTTGATGTCGCGGGTGGCGGTGTGTCCCAGCAAGCTGCAAGTCAGCGACTCTGCCTATCGTCATGTCCAGATTGTCGTCTGCGGAGACTTACATTGGTCGTACTGCAGATCATCCCATTTGACCTGGCCGTGAGCTACGTGCCTTGACTGCTTCGAATCGGGACGTACAAAACACCACGTCGCCAAACGGGCGACCTCGTCCGTATCTTCCTCCGTCAATATCCTCCCCGTCTTCCTCTCCCACTCATCAATGTCGACCCGGTCGGCATCAGGCGGCATGAGCCCATCGGGGTGATTATGCAACGGCGCGGGCGTGGATTTCCCACTCGTACTAGGCGACCCCGAGGCCGACATCATCCGCTTGAGATGCCTCCCACTCTTCCCCGCCTTGCTCTTGTCCTTTCTGGGAGCGACAAGGCACAAGTCCAAAACCCGGTCGACCGTCTACCGTCAGCTCCAGATATTTTCGAACTCTGACGTCAACTCACACGCCACTCCTCGGGAATGGACGCCTCGGCATTGACATCCGCTGGCGGGCCGCCAGAGTTCGCCGCATCGCGATCGCGGACTGACTCGCTCGATTCCGCTTCGTGAATGTTAGCGATCGTCGGGTGGGCCATGTCGTCCCCCCTTGCCGCGAGCGTCTCGTCCGTGATCAGCGTCAACTGCGGGCCCTTCTCCAGAAAGTTCCGGAGCTTCTGCATCGTGGTCACCTTGAGCCAGTTGTGCGGGACCCAAGTGGCATGTCGGAATCCACGGTTTTTCCACTTGACGAGGTATTCCCGTGGCAGGTCGGCTTTGGGATCGAGCTTCTCTCCCCGGGCGAGCTTGGGTTCTTGGGCTGTGGCGGGGTGGGGCCGCCACGCGCAGATCTGGTCTGAGCATGCAGGCAGGTTGGGAAATGCGAGTCTCACGATATCGACGGTCCAAATCCATTCGCGACAGCTGTGGCATAACCAGGGGTCGTTGCGCGTGGAAGGCTTTTGGTACACTTCGGCGATGTCGTTGACATCGTGACTCTCTCCGTCGCCAAAGGGGTCGCGCACTGCGTGTCAGCGTTCCGATCATCCGATAAGACCACAGACATCAAGCCTTCAAAATTGATGGTACGACGTGAGGTGGACTCACGGTGTTCGTAATGGCACGCCTGCTTGCACCGATAACACCTGAAAAAGGGCTTATACCTTTGCTCCGCCTCCTTTCGCAGATCCTCATCCTTCATCTCCACATCGCCCTGCCCATCCGCTCTGGCATTCTCTTTGACCCTGATCTCATCGGCGCTTTCGATCACCCGCGGTCCCTCGTTGCAGACCATACACTTCCCACCCGCAGCACACCGCGCACACGTGAATTCGAATGTCTCATCTATCCGCACAGACGTACGCTTCCGCTCGCCCGGCGCCGGAGGGCCCTCGATGTCCATCAGTGCCCACCGGACGTCCTTCTGCTGCTGCGGGCTGAGGCAATGCCAGTGCGAGGTGATGCAGCACATCTTGCACTGGACGTCAGTGGCCTCATTCCCGATATGAGGGTCGGAGTGACCCCTCGCACTCACCTTGAGCCAGCCCTGCAGCTCCGCCGCTCTCTCGTCATCGGGCATCTCATCCTCCTGGTGCTGCTTCTTCTTCCTGCCGGCGCCGTTGTTCTTCTTCCGCCGGAAATTCGCCAACATCTGCTCGGCCGGCTCCCGCGCGCATTTCTCGCAGAACTGCCGTGAGCCGCAATCCGCCAAGTATCAGACCAACTCACGGCCCGATGACGAAGAGTCAGATCCTCGTCGTGATGACTGCGCGGCTTCTCGTCGTCCTCGTCCGACATCGACTCGTCCTCCAGCTCATCCACTTCGTGGTCGTCATCCTCGTCAGACTGAGCGT
The DNA here is from genome assembly GCA_019857685.1 of Papiliotrema terrestris. Classification (NCBI taxonomy): domain Eukaryota; kingdom Fungi; phylum Basidiomycota; class Tremellomycetes; order Tremellales; family Rhynchogastremaceae; genus Papiliotrema; species Papiliotrema terrestris. The sequence goes on from JAHXHD010000855.1 coordinate 5,369, forward strand.
TCGCGTGGTCCGGCGTCGTCGAGTCCATCTCCGACTCGCCTTCCTCGATACCACTGCCATATATTTTCCTGGACCGCCTCGTGCCGACGCGCATGTCTTCGTCTTCGGAGGTAGAGGTACTCCGTCTTCGTGATCGAGGCTGGCGTACCAGCTTTTCCGGTGAAAAGGATCGCCGTGTAGATCGTCTGAGGGGTCGCTGCTGTAAGCTCGACCTGAAGTTATCCACGTTTGACGGTCGTCAAGGGACAAGTGACGGGTGAAGAGGAAGAGAGGGGTAACGTGATCAGGAAGGAGGGGCATGCCCGGCCGCCCTCCTTTGATCGAGGAATCCACAAAGGAGGCCGGCGGTGGCGGCGGTCAGTGATTCTCCTTGAACCAGGTGGTGCAGACTCGCAATGGCCGTGAAGGAAGAAAGGCATGGAGGAGATGATATCGGTGGGTGGGGTGAGGGCGAAGCTGAAACTCACGTCTGAGCGTCGGGACTTTTGCCTGTTCCTGACGCCGTAGCGCTTGGACCGCCTCTCGAAGAAGCTATCCTCGTACTCGTCCTCGCCATCTGATCCCTCAAGCTCGCTGGTGCCCACGTCCTCGTCCCCAGCATCCGTATACAGCTCGCTCTCGCCCTCTTCGCTCTCGCCGTCCGGGTGCATCCCCTTGAGCGGCGATCTGCCCACTCTCCACCTCGGACCCTTCCGTTCCGCGACCAGCGCAGTCAGCTTCTCCTTCCGCCTCGCGCGTTGCCGTGCCCCGTCTCGTGTCGCTTCGACGTGGTAATCCTCGCTGTCGTCCGATCCGAGCTGCATCACGTCGTCGCTTTCGAAGTCCAAGTTCAAGCCCGAGTCGACCAGACGCCGGCCTGAGAACCGTGATGGCCCGGAGCTGCCCGGCAGCAAGCTGTACTGGCGAAGCTGCGCCAAAGGCAGCAGGGGCACTTCGACCATGGGTTGTAGACTCCACCTTGAGAAGCTTCTTGAGCTCCTTGAGGGGCGGGATGATTTCGCATCGTTTGCGTGGTCGCCATGTACCCATTCGTTACCCCAGTCTCCGTCCGTCTCATCCTCGCTGTCCCCGTCTGATGCCGCACGTCTCGGGGCAAGGCGAGCTCGGGAGCCGCGCGGTAGGTAGCCCTCCGACGACAACGATTGATCTTGAAGCGGCCGACCAGGTCCGCGCTTCCGCTTACGAGTGATCGGCGAGGTGGATGTGGGCGAAGACTGGCCGACAGACGAGCGGGCCGATGGCGAGCGGGACGAGATGACGATAGGTGAAGTGGGCGGGATGGTCTCATCTCTGGTCCGGGTCACCTGTTTTTCCGAATATACGGCGGTTGATCGGGGATGTGTAGACTGGGAAGCTGCGCCGAGAGGGGAGGTTGAACCGGCTGGTCGCTCCGCCTCGAGCTCGCCCAGCTGCTCAATCTCGTCCACCTCGTCCGGAGAGCTGTCGAGAGTGATGAGTCGTCCTGAACGCACACTGCGCGCCATGTTTCGCTCAGCGGTTGGAGGTCGGTCGTCACAGAAGCGGCGGGGCCATTGATGTGTGCAGGCGAATGCTGTGTGTGGACGCTTGTGTCGGATGAGGAAAGATCGACCGTCTGTTTTCGGGTGGATCAACATCAGTCGATGGTTTCCCCGCATTTCACCCCGCATTTCACCCCGCGCCGGTCCAAGCGCTCATCGGGTTCTGGGTGACGCGACTGGACGACTTAACAAGTCGCCCTCACAACGTTTGACTTTGTCTTCTCCATCCACGACCACGATGGCGGCCAGTCTCCCGTTCCCGCCCGAGCTGCTGGCGCTTCAGGACCCAAATTCCTTCGTCCGGACCACCCCGTACGCCACGATCGACCAGCATGCGAACTTTCCCTATTGACACCCACCAACGTCTACGAGCTTGACGCACTGAATACCGTCGTTCAGGTTGTCGCTGGTATTCCCACGGTGACCAAGGAGGCCATCGCAGCCTTCCGGGCGCAGGTCCACGTCATCTGTGGTGAGGGTTCCGTGCCCGCTTTCAGCCTAACTTGGAGCTGAGGTTTAGGCACGCGACACGCCGCAGCGCTGCCGGCCCTGGACCAAAATGTCCAGTTCGCGGTCATCAGCAATCAATTGGCGGGACTCAACAATCAATCGGCGGAACTCAACAATCCCCTCGCGGCAATGCAGGGGCAGCTCGACGCTTTGCAAAGAATGGTATGCGGCACGAGGTACGAAAACATATCGCTGAAGCTGTAAGCCATCAACCGGGCCCTTTGCGAGGCGAAATTCCCCATCCGACCAATCGCGGTTGCCCCTGCGGCCGCTCATCCGTTGCTGGTAAGTCCTCTCGGAGACGATCAGCCGCCCGGGCTCACGGGACAGCAAGCTTTTCTCGACAGCCCTCTGCGAAGCGTTGAAGATCTCGTGGCGTTGACCGACCCGACCCTCGACGCCGTCGCCACAGCCTATGGCCTCGACATGCCTACCGCGACGGACAAACAACACAAGGCCCAAGCGATCTGGGCTTTCCTGAGCAAAGGTCCTTGCCCCTTCGTCTGAACACCGACCAAGGGGTGCTCCGGACGACGTGTACTGCACAGCGACCGCTCTCTCCTGCGTACGATCCGACCGTCCGTGAGGCCATACTGGCCGGGACTCTTTTGTAACTAGCATTGTCTCATGCATGTCGAAGTTGGGATTCTCATACCCGCCCAAATGCGCATCAAAGCAGGCTTCGCAGGCTTCGCAGGCTTCGACAATCATAGCATAAAATATCATCTCAGTCTCATCATATCATCTCAGTCTCATCATATCATCTCAGTCTCATCATATCATCTCAGTCTCATCATAGCATAATGTATCATACGGCTAGTATCTAGGCCTCATCAAATCATAATGTATCATACGGCCATCATCTCAGTCTCGCCAGTTCATAATCTATCATATTGCTCCATCTATCATCGATGTGGGTATCTTCTCCGTCTCGCCCCTGCCGCCTAAGGCTGCCACGCAATCTTGGCGTACTCTCCCCAGATTTTGTTCAAGGTCGTGCCAGGCGCATATGTTCGCATATCGCTGGCTTTCAAGTCGCTTTGCGGCGCAAGCACCTTGACCGCTGTCACTACCCGTCAGCCAAATCCTTACGGGCCCCGGTCGTGGCACGCACGGAAATCGTCCAGCGCAAAGTCCATGACGATCACGTCGAGCTCGTCATCGTCCTCCAGCCCCTCTGGGAAAGCAGTGCTGATGAAGTCGCTAGTGGTCAATTTATTTTCTCCACGAGCTGCTGTTCCAGCGCTTACGGGATCTTGACCGAGCGGGGCACTGCCGTCAGCCTTATGCGCGAGTATTGGCCCACAAAGCTCACAGGGGACATGCTCGATATCGTCGCCACGTCCAGGACAAGCATCGTGCGTCACGTATCCCATAGTCAACTGCTTCTCGCGTCCACCAAACACCGTGTGCTCCCCTTGGATTGCCAAGTCCGCGTCGTATGCGTCGTTCTGCGCATCGATCCACTCCGCATACATCCGCTCGACCCGGTCATCCTCTTCTTGGATCGTGCGCGGTGTTTCTGGGACAAACTTCGATGGGCCCGCCTTGTTCAGCTGCTCCAGGATCTTGCGGGCGAGCTTGGCGGGGAGAGTGGTGTACACAAAGGCATTCGCACTGGCGTGAGCTCGGCTTGGAAACGCTCTCACCAACTCACAAAGGCGACAGGGTCAACTCGTCGTTCCGGCTGAAAGTGCCTTGGAACTGGTCGTCAGCTATTTCTTCGCAGTCAGCGACGAGAGAATGTCTCACTAGGTCGAAGCGTATGCTTCCTGTCTGCGTTATGATTAAGCGCGTCTCCGATCTCCCCTTCTCGTAGACTGTCGCAGGCAAGACGTTCTCGGCCCATTCGGTCAAGATGGAATGAGAATGGCCGTATGGGTATCGCGCGAGGTACAGGTCTTTCGGCGCGATCCCCAATGGCTCGGAGATGCGCAGGTCAGATGCTAGCTGCAGCAACTGCAAGGTGATGTTGCGGCCAACCGGCTGCATCGTCAGCGTTGCGTCGGGGAAACGAGGCGATGAGCTCACGAGATCGAAGTCGTCTGTGGTCTTGTTGGTGTGCCACATGTACGAATGCGGGTTGGCGTCGATGTATCGTCGAGCGATGCCCAGCGGGCGCTCAGGGTGTTGCGCGTTCGGTAAAGACGACCTTGCTCTTCAGCAATGCTCGAGTGGGAGGTTGTTTCGCTCACGAAGTGAAAGCAACGGTCTCGAGGTATCGACCGGGCACAAGACTGCCATCAGCTTGCAAGGCATGCAGGGTCGGCCAGCTCACGCGATGGAATGATCATCGTACTGGACGCAATCACGGATATGGTTATGCCCGCCGAAGATCAAGATGGGCGTGTGAGGATGGCTCGCTCGAATAGCATCGAAGACAGGCTGCCAGGCGGCGGTCTCGAATCGCGGTGGCATATGCCCGACGAGCACACTGCTTTCAGTTGAAGGCCACATTGAGATCGGATCGAGGCGGCCCACAAGTAATCCGGCTCATCGTGGATGACCTCCTTGAACCAGGTCTCCTGCGCCAGGAGCTGGGGCGATTGGATAGTCACGTTCCTTTGCGTCAGCTGAGATGGGCTTCAAAGCTCACTTGTCATGCGCCTGGACTGGGCAAGTCAGCTTGATACCACTGGATGGTTTTACTAGCTCACAATCGAAGATCACACCTAGGGCCGTAACCTGCCGGCCCCTACTCGTCAGCACCCTGCGGCATGCAGTTCCGCCACGCACTGCTTCGTCTTGAACTTCGCATATCGCTCGGCAATAGGCTTGGACACCGCTCGCCCGTCCTCCTCCACCGTGATGTTCACATTGCTCGTCAGATACCGCCCATTCCACCGCTCCGGATGATCGTAGATCTCCTTTGCGTTTGCATAGCTGTACAGTTCGTGGTTGCCGATGGTGATGATGTCGTACGTGACCTGCGAGAAGATGTAGTCGGCGCGGGCGGCGCCTTCGGGCGAGGACGAGACGAGGCCTGAGCCATCGTGGTGGTCGCCCGCGTCCCTGCACATGAGCTCGTGCGCGCGGTTGGCAGGGTTACTCACACGACGAGAAGGTCGACGCCCTTCTGATCTGCGAGGGTGCGCATGTGGGTGACAAAGCTTGCGAAGGAGCCGTAATCGCCCGAGTAGTTCTGACGTGAGCTGCGGCCGGGGAAAGGCGCGAGAGCTCACTGGTTCTGGCCACGTCGCCTAGGTTGTCAGCGGTGAAGGGTGCGTGAGTATCAAGGAGCTCACATGCTGATGTCCTAGAAGCCACCCTATATCGTCAGCTACGCCCAGACAGAAGGCACAGGCTCACCATGCGAATCTGATATGCTGAGCACGTTGATATCCTTCCACTCAAGCGGACGTGTCGGCCACGGTATCTGTGCGCTGACAGGTTGATTTACCGCGCCTGCGGCGACGAGACTGAGCACGCTCAATGCCAGAGCCGTGTTCATGTTGATTGAACGTTTGACGTCGACGTATGTGAGACGCTTTGAGGGATGTTATGCAAGCGAGGACAAAGGGCGTTGATTGATGATGTTGAGGCGGACTTGACGGTCATCTCGTTATCCGGATCCGGGCACCAACCGCGTTCGGACATGTCCGCCCGACGTGGACGTCTTGCTTCGCCTCGTTGAGCACCGTATCCGAGATCGCATATATAGCTCGACGACCACCACGCATACGCTCAAGATGTCGCTGCAAGACCGCCTCGCCTCGCAAGATGCTTCGATGCTGCTCGGACTGGGAGCGTCGCTCTCGCTCGTGTATTCCTCGCACCCCGCGGGAGTTACCAACTTTGCCCTCTTCGTACGTGCTCAACCCGAACGTGCGCGGGATGTCGCTGATGCCCAGCTCTTCGGTATCGTCGCTTACGAGATGCGCTCATCGACTGTCCCTTTCAGGCAGGTGAGTGCTGCAAAGCCGTCCCGGAAAGTCCCCTTTGGAGCACTAGAGGAGCGAGGCAGGGTCAGCGGCACCTAAGGTTGGCCTGGCTCTTCCTCCTGCTCCCCTCCGTGCCACCTCCCCACTCTCCCACCGCCGCCGCTCTGCCGATCCAAATGCATCCTAATTGCCGCCCGCATGTCTTATCATGACCGACCATGTCCGGGCGACCGCTGACCCCAGTTCCTCGTGCTGGTGCTCTTCACCGGCATATTCGACATCCTCCGCCTCGGCAGCATCTCCTTCCCGTCCATATCGGGTCTCGCCGCCTTCGCAGTGATGCTCATCAAGATTCCAGTCTTCTTTACGTGCCTCGTGCAGCTTCGCGAACGAGGCGACGACCTGCGCTTCGGCCAGGGCGGCTTCAACTTCCAAGGTCTGAGCCAGGGCGCTCAGAGTGAGCCCTGTCTGTTCTTTTGGCCATGCGGCGCTGATCCCAGACTGGAGGGGCAACTTTGGCCCATCCCCTTCGTCGCACCAGTCGCAGTCGCAGGCCCCGCCCGCTCCTCCGGGCTCGTTCCCGTCTTCGGGCGGGTTCCGGCTCGGCAGCGAAGACGACGTCGACACCACGTCGGGCGGTCCGCCGCGCGGGCCGCCTCCTGCGCCCGCGCCTGGACGGAACGGGTACGCGTCCATCGCTTAGCCCTCGAGCACCGTCCGTAGACCAAGCACATATGATACAATGCATTTCTAGTCTAGTGTGCCTTCGTAATGTCGTTAAATGCCCCGGCTGCGCTCCATCACCGCGCTCACGTCGAGGATCTCCCCGAGGTCGTTCGTGCTCGCCATAAAGTCCACGGCGTCCAGTGACTCGTCCGTCCCGGCCAGGATCTCCTGTGCGAGGTTGTGCGATCCACCGAGGGGGAGGCCAGAGGGCGTTGCGGCGAGGATGAGCGGGTGGTGCGGTGACTGACGTGAGTCCACAGCTTGTCCGGACTGGGCAGCTCACGGATGCGACGATCTTCTTCTCCATGGCTATGCGCAAGGGGACGCCCATGCCGAAGTTGTTACGCTGGAGAGTCTGTTGCAGGCCGTCCTGCGTGCTATTCCACTACGGGTCAGCGGCGCTCGATCGAGTTACCAGAAGCTGGTCGAGGCAGCTCACGTACCTTTTCTAGTCTTGCCTGGAGCGGGCTGAGGTTGTGGGCGGACACGTCCTGAGCGGCCGACTTGAGACCATGACGGAAGGTGTCGTGCGTGCCGCTGACGTTGTGGGCGGTGGCCTGTACATGAGCTCGAGCCCGCGGCGTCGATGAATCGCCAAACCCACCTTTGTCGAGACGACATGCTGGTCGTTCGAGACGGCCGCTGATGGCGGGACGAGGTGGTATGACTATGAGTCAGTGGTCTGTCTGCATATGCGACCATGACTCTGCTCACCATGTTGCAACGAGTGAAGGTGATGATGAAGCGGTCGCAGCGTCAGACTTGACCGGTTATGGCCCCGCATACGAACACGCGTCGATCTGGGACCGAGGACCAAGTGCCACATTGGGTGAATCTCCGCGGCGATACCTGAGCGGGGTGCAGTTCTGCTTGTGTGGCGCGGGGATGATGGGTCCTCGCAGGGTCTCGGACTCGGTCAGGCTGCCCGTTTGCCTTGCCTTTGCCTTCGGCTGGCTGCGTCTGCGTCCACTCGTGTCATCCCTCTGCTGTCCCATTCATCCTCGCTCGCCTTCCTCTTACGTCTTCATCACACGCTTCATCCTCATTCTCGGTAGGGACTGTTCACCGAACGCATCCAGGTGAGTCGAGCTTTCCAGTCGACAGGTCCCCTCCCCATCCACATCTACCGTTCCCACCCCCAGCGATTAGCAAACACCCCACGGCGACGCGCGGCTGACGCATCATTGTTCGTTCTCATCGTTCGCCCACTCACCCTCCTCCCAACCCTCGTCCTTTCACCCACTCGGTCAACCTACCCGCGCTCCTTTCAACCCGGATTATCATCGCGACACCTTTATCCTCTTTGTCATCTCATCATCGCATCTGGATATATCATCCACACACCCTCGTCGCGCATCGACGCCATTCCGCTCGGTCGATCTTTACCGCCTCGTCGCACATCAGCCCCTCGCACCTCGACTGCGACCTCTCGCTACACATCTCACTCGACTTCACTGAGACACGCAACACGTTCTCAACCCGGTTTGCGGGTCAGACTCAATACCTACATCCCGTCTTTCGATCGGGATCGATACATACTGGACGAATAGACCGCATACATCGTATCCAGGTGCGTCTTGACATGCCTTCACCCCTTCACACTACGTTTCATCCTAGGGCAATGGCAGGGCAACGACTCGCCGTACCACTGCCTGTCCAAGTGCCATCCCTTTCTTTTCGGCTTCGTTTCAACTCATCCCTTCTGACCTTTCGCTGACCTCGTGTTTCTTGCATGTGCAAATCCCTCACAATCGCCTTTGACCCTTTCATTCTCGTTTCTCGCACTTTCGACGCGGTGCGCCTCGTCTTGTCCAAACGTTCTACCTCGCCTCCTTTGTGATGCCTCACCCTGGCGGCCGCTCTCCTCAACTCCGACTCTCGACATCCTTGAAAAACCCTGCACATTTGCGGTCTCGCCCTAATTCGCTTTTCATCTATCCCACATACGTCGCACCTATCGTCACGATTCCTCGCGCATCGCCTGCCCGCCGCACACAACACCTTCCACAATCGAAAATGACTCAACAACACGCTCATCACAACAGAATGACGTCCATGGACCTTCGCGTCGGGGGGAAGTACAGGATTGGGAAGAAGATCGGAAGTGGTTCCTTCGGTATGTTCAGCCTTCGTTTGTCGGCAAGAGACGTGGCTGACAAGCAGGTGACATCTACCTCGGAGTTAACATCGTCTCGGGCGAGGAAGTCGCCATCAAGCTCGAGTCAGTCAAGGCCAAGCACCCGCAGCTCGAGTACGAGTCCAAGGTTTACAAGTCGCTCGCGGGAGGTGTTGGAGTGCCATTCGTACGATGGTACGGTACCGAGTGCGACTACAACGCCATGGTCCTTGACCTGCTGTGAGTGAAATGAACCACTTGATTATATGTAAGCTAAATCCGCAGTGGCCCCTCGCTCGAAGACCTGTTCAACTTCTGCAACCGAAAGTTCACGCTCAAGACGGTCCTTCTCCTCGCCGACCAGCTCATCTCCCGAGTCGAGTACATCCATTCCCGAAACTTCATCCACCGAGACATCAAGCCCGACAACTTCTTGATGGGCATCGGCAAGCGAGGCAACCAGGTCAACGTCATCGACTTTGGTCTCGCCAAGAAGTACCGAGACCCCAAGACCCACTTGCACATCCCGTACAGGGAGAACAAGAACTTGACGGGCACGGCGCGATACACCTCGATCAACACGCACTTGGGTGTCGAGCAATCGCGACGAGATGACCTCGAGTCGCTCGGCTACGTCCTGATGGTGGGTTTGAATGTGCACATCAGCCCAGCACAGCTGACAAGCAGTACTTCCTCCGAGGTCAGCTGCCGTGGCAGGGTCTCAAGGCTGCGACCAAGAAGCAGAAGTACGACCGAATCATGGAGAAGAGTGAGTGGGAAACGGACAGTTGGGGGTGAAAAAGCTGACGACGCAGAGATGACCACGCCCACCGAGGTCCTGTGCCGATCGTTCCCGAACGAATTCGCGATCTACCTCAACTACTGCCGATCGCTGCGATTCGACGACAAGCCGGACTACTCGTACCTCCGCAAGCTCTTCCGAGACCTGTTCGTTCGTGAGGGATTCCAGTACGACTACGTGTTCGACTGGTCCGTCCAGCCCGGCAAGGCTGCGCAGGACAACACGATGTCCTCTGACCTGAACCACGGCGGCCGTGCGCGCGTCAAGCAGGAGGAGTACCCTGCCGCAGGAGGCGCCGCCGCCGCTGGAGGCATGGACGCCAACGTCAGGCAGCTCAGGAGCCAGACCAGGAACAGGGAGCAGCAGTGGTAATTTGCCTCGTCACGGGAAGCGTGAACAGAGGGCACGAGCGGAGGACGGAAAGGTTGGGCTCGTCAAGAGGACGAGAGCTAGCGACCTGCGACGAGGACAGAGACATACATGGTTCGGCTCGCCAATCGGGATCCGACATCCGACGCGATATACCCTTTCACCACGCGCGGATAGCGGACAGAGCGCAGAGCCAGACGACAATTCATGTGCTGCTCGACCCGTCCTCATCCACCTTTCAACCTGCAACCTCCGCTTGTAACGACATTTCGATGACTCCGACCTGACCTACACCTACACCACTTCTATCTTAATTCTCCTGATATCTCCTCAACGACCTCAACGGCTCGTCATTCGGCTTGTTCCTCGTAATACCCTCTGCACGGATTGGGCGCGCCGGAGGCCAGGTGTCGCCTCGTCCGATTTGGTCATGAATCGGATGATTGCTCGACCAGTTGGCTCCGCACACGGCAAGCGCGCCGCGCGCTTCACCTTTGAGGTCCGCCCATTCCACCAGCCCGCATCCACGTTCACAACACGCCTCGTCGTCTCTCCGAACTAGGCCGACTCCCACCCTCGACTCAGCTCGAACTCAACTGCATGTTCCCTCCCAGTCCGGCCTGCTCAACCGGCCCCGTTATTCCCTCCTTACCCGCGAAGCCCATTCCGCCGGCTTGAGACCTAGCTTGCGCCCTTCGGCCGACGTGCGCACGGGTACAGACCAGGCGAAGCTCTTGCATGCGATCTATGTACCATTACACACTCACACTTTCGCCCCATCATCACCCTCGATTCCGACCCCCCCGACCTGTCGACCTGTTGACCTCTTTCCCACTCCCGCCTCTTCCGTCTCTTGGACGGGCCGTACCTGTTGCTGCGTCGCTGCGATGGGCCCAGCGATCTCGCAGCTCCCAGGAGTCTGCGCCACGCATAGCTACGCTCGCGGCTCGTCGGTCTACAGTCTTCGATCGATTTCGATTGCGACTGCGATCTAGCGAGGTTGTGCCAGACCAGGGAGAGGACCGTGAGGGATGTCGAGTGGTCGCTGTCAGTCTCTTATTCCATACACCTCGTTTATGACATGTCGATGCAACGTTTTTATTGTACCAGCATGGGTCCATACACAGCCGCCTCGAGGTCGAGCCGCTGTAGGTATCGTTGTCATAGAATACATACAAGTCATGTGGTGCCCTCGCATCATCACTGCTGCTACTCGTCCTCGAAGAAGTCGTCCGCCTCGTCTTCGGCGTCCTTCTGGTCCGTTTTGCCCTTCTTGCCCTCGCCGGCCGCATGTCCGGCCTCGTGATGCGACACGTGCAAGTCGACTTTGCTCCCCCGGCCCTCTTCCTCTGGCGTGGAGCTGATCTCCCCGCGGTCCATCATCCCGCTGACGGAGCGGAGGATCTCCAGGCGGCGGATATCACTCTTCTCCGTGGGCTCCTCCGAGGTGTGCAGCAGCGGCGGCAGGGTGAGCTTGGTCTCGGGCGCGGAGGGATCGGAGTGGTGTGCTGGGAAGAGGGCGATGTACTTTTGCTCGTTCCTGGGGGTGAGGTGCGATCTTGACGGGATGACAAATTGTGCTGGGGTGCCCGGTGGGCCACGAGGTGGCAGATGCGGGTCGTACGGCGTTGGGGGAGAGGGGATGTGACGATGCGGCGGGGACTCACGGGAAGTGCAGAATGTAGTTGAGCATCACGCGCGCATCGTGCAGGTCGCTCTCGGCCTTGCTGCGTTTCGCAGCGGACTTGGACTCGTCCTCTAGCTTCTTCTTGAAGCGCTTCACGAGCCGCTTGAGCTTTTGCCGTTCTGCCGTGAGCGCCATGTCCCTGCGACCACGACCGGGAGGTCGATGCGACGCAGGTGCCGATTGCTCGGGGGCCTAACGGCGCAGCTCGTCGACCCGGGACTCACCGAAAAACTTGACCATGTGGTACTTGCCTCCGTTCTTCTTCTCGACGTTCCGCCGCTCCGCCTTTGCCAGATCGGCCTCGAGCGACGTGAGACGACGTTGTGTGGCGATGCGCAGGCCGGGTTGGAGGTTGTCCTGCCGTCAGTGTCTGTCCCCGACAGCCTCCAGTACCGTCCAGTCGCCAATGCACATAGCCGCACAGCGGCACAGCGAGCCGGAGGCATAATAACGGGCGACGGATGCGGACGCTCAAGACGCGGCACGCACCTTCGCCAGCAGCCGCTTCGTCTGCCGGATAGACGCCTTGAGCTTCGAAATACCAGGCACGCCCGCCTCGTCCCGCTGTTCCAGCGGTTTCTTCGCCGGGTGTTGTCGGGACGGGCCGGCTTGCGACGACGACGACGACGACGGGGCAGACGATGATGCGCCCGCGGGGTTGGGTTTGCGGTGGTGCCGCGTGTTCTGCTTCGGCGCTGATGGCATGGTGGCGTGTGAGCTTTTGCCGGTGGTTGAAACTGTTCCTCCTTTTCCCTTGAAATGGGCTCGCGCAGGCAGTCAAGTCGCCGACTGGTGGTGTTGGAATCAAAACAAGAACGGTGACCTCGCTCTGAGCAGTCGCGCGACGAGAAATCTTGCGTGTGGAGGTCAACTCGACGCAGCAGGTGGCGACCTCCGCCCGGCGCTCTTGATCTGTTTACCCGGTACAACATTCACCGGCCTAGCAGCTCGTAGTGCATCGACGACGTGCTTGCGGAACGTTCCATATCCGGGACCGGAAGTACATATATCACAACATGATAACCCGCCTCTGCGGCCGGCCGGCCTCACTGCCCTTGCCTCAGCTTGTCCAGCTCCGCATTCGCCCGCGCCAGTTCAAACTGCGACGCGGCGGCCCGGTCCTCTGCCTGCTGCCACGACCGCTCGAACCGCATCGACCGGCTTCGTTCCTCGTTCAGCTCGTTCTGCAGGTTGTCCAGCTGGCTCTGCGGGTCAACGCCGCGCAGCATGCAGTCCGGGTCACGTACTTGGAAGTCCATGCGCGCCTGGTCGAGCTGGGCCTGTTCTGCGCGGAGGTGATTCACCGTCCGCGTCAGTTCGGCCATGTGCGTCGCGGCCCGCTTGAGGATGACGCTCTTGCCCTCCTTGCCGGAACTGTTCGTATCTGGCAAGAGCAGCGCGAGCTCGTCGATCCCGACGTTGATGTTCTCCCTCCGGCGGCGCTCGACCTCTTTCTGCCTGTCAGCACTAAGGCGCTCTGTGCAAACAGCGGGTGAGAGACACGCACATGGCTGTCCTTCTTCATGCGCAGCGGATCGGCCGCCCCGTTTACGTTCTCCCCCTGTACCCCGGCCGAGCCATTCTCGCGAGACATCGAGACCGGTCCACCGCCCGGTTCATCCTCCCTCCTCCGCTTGTTCGCGCGTCGTGTCCGCTCCGGCGGGGGCGGGGGCGGGCCGTCGCCCAGATGACCCTGGTGCTGGTGCTGCTGGTGTTGTTGGTGCACCTCCTCGTCCGCCTCGAACGTCCCCTCTCCCTCCCCCTGCCCGTGACTGTGTGCATGCTCGCCCGCGGGGAACACATCCCTCGCGGACTGTTCCTCCCTCTCCCGCTCGCGCTCCTGCTCGTGGTGCTTGTCCAGCAGCTCCGTGAACCCCTGCTCCGGCGCCGGCGCAAACAGCCCCCCATCCGGCTCGGCATCAAACGTCCCGTAGTCCGCCTCGTGCTCGTGTACCGTCTCGTTCAGCCGCGAACGGGCATGCGACTCGAGCGATTCGTGCCCGTGCGTCCCGTCCCCCTTGCCGCCGAGGACATGCTGCGCAAAGTCGCTGAGCCGGTTCGACTCCTCCGCCGTGAGCCCGTCGCCCACGCCCCCGCTTGGGGCGTTGACGGGCCCGGTGGAATCGGGCGCGGCAGGTTGCGAGCCAGCGACCGGTTCTGTTGTTATTGTCGTGTCACGTGTGACGGATTCGAGCGTGTCCAGTGTTGACGGGAGGGTCGTGTCTAGCGCGGGATCGATAGCGAAGGCGGTGGACGAGTCAGCGACGCTGCCCAGGGAGAGCGCATGGCCGGCTTCGCCTGGTGGTGGGGTCCGTCCTCTGCGGCGGGGTGCCATTGTGTGCGTGGTCGCTATCGAGGTGGGTGTCGATGCCATGGGCAAGTCACATGATCTCGTCGAGGTGATGGAGCCGCTCCGAGCCAACCGGCAATGTGATAAGCAGCGTGTGCTCGCCACGTCATGGATACCTCCACTTCCTCCGTCCATTCTCTCGTATTTTTGGCCGGGGGCAGGTGAACTGTATATATCAACAGTATGTCGGCCCTAGCAGCGCGGAGGGCTGCCAGAGAAGCTGCAGCCGCAGCGGCAGCATCCTTCCCCGCTATCACAGCCCCGACGGCTCGAAATGGCGAGAGCTCGAAAGTAATCGACATAGGCAGCCAGCGCCCGAGCAAGCAACCGACACCTACACCCTCATCCCCCTCCATCCCCTCCTCGGGCGACTCCGAATCCGAGTCCGACCCCGACGTCATCGTCGAGTCTTCCTCTAAACGGCGACGTATCGACAAATCCCCTTCTCGACCCCAGCGGTACTTTGTCCAGCCCAATTCCGGTAAACGCAAGAAGGAGAGCAGGGAAGAAAGGGCCTTCTCGCCTAGTGGCCCCGCGGAGCTCGACGATGCCGGCGACAGCGACAGCGACGACGCGTCGCAGGCGTCCGGATCGAGCGATGTGGGAGACGTCGATGACGATGACGTGGAAGCGGCGATGGAGGTAGATGAGGGGACTATGAGGTGGACGGCATTATCTGCGCCTGCGACGCCCGCGCCGGGCTCGTCGGGACCCGCTCGCATGTACGCGCGGCCCGAAGGCGGGATCATGTCGACTGGGACGTCGAAGTTCGAGCCCAAAGAAGGCTTCAATGTCGTTCGACAGACAGAGGAGGAGCTAGCGGCTGCTGGGATCGCAGGAACAGGACCGGGAGCGGTCATCAGCTTGGGCCCATCCGAGGTGAGTCGCTCGTGCACAGAAGGCAGCCGTGACGGGACGGTGCTGATGGACAGACGCTTATGGTCGCCGGGACGTACTCGCTTACTCCACTTCAGCAGGTCATACGGCTGCTGAATACCACACTAGCTCCAGATGGATTGGCGTATCCAGTGTTCGCGCCGACTTCGCACCCGATACCGGTGATACAGCCCGCCTCTGCCACTTTACGAATCGTGTCTCCGCTTCTGCGTTCGCTGGAACTGCCAAAAGGCTTCCGCCTCGCGGATGGGAAGGAGCCACGGACGGTCTTCTTGATCAGGGAGCACGCGTGCGGACTGGAAGGACTGAAAGCCGGGGCCGTGCCAGGCTTCACGAATGCGTTCTTGGACGGCGCTGGGATCTGGGGATTGCGAGGCGTTCAACCAGTACGCAAATCACACTAGTATCACAGGCGACGAGTTGACTTGCAGGTGATTGGCTCGTTCTCGACCCCGGTGTATCCGTACGAAGAGCCTGCCTCGTGGACGCCCGCATTGGGTTCGCTGGCGCCAGTGACCGAAGCCGAAGACTCCCTCGTCCCTGTTGTGCTCGTCAAAGGCCCAAAACGGACGGGCAAGTCATCGATGGCGCGAGCGGCGCTTAACACGCTCTTGGGCGAATACCAGCAGGTTGCGTGGCTCGAGTGTGATCTCGGCCAGGGCGAATTCGGGTGTGGTGGGATGGTCGGGCTTTGGATCGTGGACCGGCCGGTGCTCGGTACGTGACCGCAAGTGTAGGCCGCGCGTACGCTGATGGCAGGCCCGCCCTTCACGCATCCTAAAGTCCCGCTCCGAGCGCATTATCTGGGGACGTACACCCCCCTGACGTGCCCGGACGAGTACATCGCGGCGATACGGCACCTGCTCGACCACTACAAGTACGAATTGCAATACGCCACCTCTACCGCCGACTCGTCCTCACTCAGCACGAGGCGCAACGACGTCGTTCCGCTCGTGATCAACACGCAAGGATGGGTCAAAGGTCTCGGCGAGGATCTCTTACGCAGTATTGAATCGCAAGCCGCTCCGACACACGTGTTTGCGTTCGAGCACCCCGCCCTGCCCGAGGAAGAGGCGTATGGCCCGACCCAATCGTACTCGCCGCCGTATAACCCTGGCCTATTGCCTCCCGAACAGGGAGGCTCTGCCGAACCGGCAAGGCTGTTCGTACTCGAGCCGGCGCCTGTCTCGCCCCTGCAGGCGAGGTATACCGGAGCCGACATGCGGATCCTCTCGATGATCAGCTACTTGCATGGCAGGCGCGCGTCTGACCAGTCCGAGTGGGATCTGTCCGTCCCGCTTGGCGCGATCCCGCCCGTGGAAGTCAGTGTTGGCAAAGCGGGCCCGATCAAGCAGGTCTTCCTCATCGGCGAGGGGGCAGATGGCGTGCACCCAGAGGACCTCGAACTGGCGCTCAACGGGTCGATCGTCGCTCTGGGACGGAACAATGTGGTTGCGGCCAACGCGCAGAACGGAGAGGATGATGTGTATGTGACGGGCCGTCCACTGCCGTCACATGACGACATGAACGTCTTTGGCCTGGGACTTGTCCGGGCTATACGGCGCGAAGACGCGCTCGATGGACCCAGATACACCTTGCAGGTGATCACCCCGCTGGATGGAGATGTGCTTGAGAAGGTGAATTGTATCGTCAAGAATGGAGCGATTGAGCTGCCGACGTGTGGGCTCTTGGACTGGCGGGGCGTGGGCGAGAAAGGCGAGAAGGTGTTTGGGGCAGTGCTTGAGGGTGGGGAGGTGCCGTTCTTGGAGAAGGGCGGGA
>JAHXHD010000856.1:0-21256 GCA_019857685.1 Papiliotrema terrestris
CCCCCCCGGCAACGCACACTCCTTCTGTCTGTCGCACGTAGCTGACGCTCACAGGGACTTGGTGTAGAACCACCTTCCCGTCTCACTACCTGGGGCGACACCTCAGCTCTCAACGCCATTGGGCCAGATGGACAGCCCATCATCGATCCAGCGGCCGTTGTCACCGATCGAAATGTGGAAGCCGGCCCAAGCGAGGTCGGCGAAGGCGATCCTAGTTTGATCAGGCAGCGATCAGAAGAAGATATAGTGAGCATGGTGTACTTGGTACCTCTAGACGATGCTGACTATCAGACATCGGGTCGACCTCGCAAGCGGGCTCGAGCTGCATCTGTCGACTCGGACGACCTTGATGCTGAGGTGGCCGGCGAGGCTCCATCTGAGAGAGGGCTTGTCAATGTCCGCCGGCAACCTCTCAAGGCTATCGGCGAGTTTATGGATTGCGGAGAGTGTGGGAAACAGTTCAGCGTGGTATGTGCAACCTGTGTCGGAAGAAATCTGACTGATGCTTACGACCCCAGACGGCATACACCAAAGAGCACCCCAAGCATCCTCAATTATGGCTCGACATCGAATGCACCTACGCCCTCGGTATGGATCCGTTCGAAAAGCCAAAGAAGCCCAAAGCGAAGCCAGTCAAGAAGGAGGACCGTGGGAAAGTGGTGCACTATGAGACGCGCAAGGGCGCTGCATCCCTCTCGGATCTCTGCATCAAGGTGGGTCTATTCGTGTAACGTCACATAGCAATACTCATCGGCTCAGCTCATTGGTGCATATATTGAGGACGTGGAACAGCTTGGAGATATCGGCAGCATCAACATGGACAAGGTGTGCAAGATCATCGCCAAGTCGCGCAAACTGTACGTAGACGCTCGATGCTCTCAACATCATTGACAGGCAGCACTCCCGCGACGGCATCCCTCTTCTACTCTGTGGAGCGCACCGAGCTCAAGATGTACGATTGCACGAGTAAGAGCATTGTCGATCATGCTCGGGCATAAAGCTTACGCCAGACCTGGTGCAAGATGCGTACATGGCCATGGCTAATCTGTGTCCCAACCTCGAATCCCTTTGCTTACACCTTTGCGGACAGATCACCACCGATGCCATCATTTATTGGGGCAAAACGCTGCACGAGCTTCGTCACCTCGAACTCTTCGGCCCCTTCCTCGTTCGCAAAGACGGTTGGATCAGCTTCTTCGAGTCGGTCGGCGCGCGACTTGAGAGCTTCCTCATCACGCAATCGCCTCGAATCGACCTCGAGACGATAGAAGCGATGATCAAGCATTGTCCCAACATCGCTCATCTCCGCCTCGCCGAGATTGGTCAGATGTCCGATGTCCTCCTTGGCCCGCTTGCGCAGCTCAACAAGCTCATCTCGCTGGAGTTATCGTCACCCGGTTCGCCCTTGAGCGACGACGCCGTCATCGACCTGATCAAAGCCGTCGGGCCTAGACTGGAGCGCTTGAATCTCTCCGATACGACCGTATCCGACGCTGTTTTGCCCGCCATCGCCAAATTCTGCCCCAATCTTCGATCACTTTCCCTCAACAACCTCGACTTTGCCGACGAGGGTGTGTCCGCATTCTTCACCGCGGTTTCCTCGCAACATCGGCCTGGCTTTCAGTGGCTGGAAATTGAGAAAGGGCATCACCTTCACGGGACGTCTCTCCGGGCGATAATCGCTCATTCCGGTAAAACCCTCGAGCACCTGAGCATCATGGGATGGAAGGAGGTGGAGAATGAGGCGCTGCAAACGTTGAGAAGATGCGACAAGCTGGAACGGTTGAATATCGGATGGTGCCGCGCGGTGACCGACTTTACAATGAAGGACATCCTGGAGGGGTGCGAGAGCATCAAGGAGGTCCGAGTGTGGGGTGAGTTGGTGGAGATATGTCCCGGCTGGCAAGACTGCGCGACTGACGCTCGACAGGTTGTAATCAGCTGACTGACGCTGTCCCACGGAAGCGAGGGGTCAAAGTGATTGGCATTGAGACGCATGCGATATAGGAGTGGTGCAATGGACATGTACCTGTGTGTATATCGAAAGGTTGTAGATGACGCGGTAACGGGGTCCCATTGCCACATTTCGGGATTATGCAATGAGGTGAATTCGATCCGATGCTGAGATTTCCGCGTGTGCCCGAGTAATCCCATCCCAAGCGAGCGAGCCCTCCCGGTGGCGAATCGAATCGATCCTAGGTGCCAAAAGGTTCCATGCGATCCTAGAAAATTCAAGTTGTGCGGGCGGCGACGAGGTATACTTTGATCATCAGCGTTCACCCTTTAACCACCTAAAAAAAAGACATTCAATCCCAGTCTTTCCTCCTCTCTCTCTCTCATTCACACTTGCTCATCCCCCCTTCGTCCGCATCATGTACGCCGCCACCCGATCTCTTCGATCGTCCGTCGCTAGGCCAAGCGCTCTTCGAGCCGCCAACGCTGCGGTATGTCAAACATCTCCGGCTCCGATCGCCCCAAGGGTCTCACGCTGATTTCTGCAGCGATGCACTCCCCTCATCACCAAGCGATTCAACAGCGGCAAGGTGTCGGGACCCGTCGTTGGGTACGTCGGATGCGCGCAACTGCATCCATGGCGGTATGAGCTGACGTCTTAGTATTGACTTGGGAACGACAAACTCTTGTGTTTCGTGAGCTCGACTTTGCTACCTGTCGTCCCGCCGCTAACAGTCCTCAGCATTTTCGAGAACGGTGGCGCCAAGGTCCTTGAGAACGCAGAGGGTGCCCGAACGACTCCATCGGTTGTTGCCTTCACCAAGGGTACGTACACCGAAATCCGCAATGAGGAAAGGAAGCTGACATACAGATGGCGAGCGATTAGTTGGACAACCGGCTCGACGACAGGCCGTTGTCAACGGTGAACACACCATCTTCGCTTCCAAGCGGTAAGTGGTCGATGTTACCAAGAGGCAGTGGCGGCTCTAAATACACAGTCTGATCGGACGAAAGTTCACCGACCCCGAGGTTCAGAAGGACATCAAGAACGTCCCGTACAAGATTGTCGCCCACTCCAACGGCGACGCTTGGGTCGAGGCTCGAGGCCAGAAGTACTCGCCATCGCAGATCGGTGCCTTCGTCGTCGGAAAGATGAGGGACACTGCCGCTGCTTACCTGAACAAGCCCGTCAAGCACGCCGGTAAGTCCGGTGCAGGTCCGACCAATGTCTATGTTGTCTGATCCCAGTCATCACCGTCCCCGCCTACTTCAACGACTCGCAGCGACAAGCCACCAAGGATGCCGGTCAGATCGCTGGGCTTGAGGTGCTTCGAGTCATCAACGAGCCTACCGCGGCCGCTCTTGCCTACGGTCTCGACAAGTCGGACTCTTCCGTGATCGCCGTCTACGATCTCGGAGGTGGAACTTTCGATGTCTCCATCTTGGAGATGCAGAAGGGTGTGTTCGAGGTCAAGTCGACCAACGGTGACACGCACCTTGGTGGAGAGGACTTTGACATCACACTCGTCAACCACATCCTCGCCGAGTTCAAGAAGTCGAGCGGTGTCGACGTCTCGAACGACCGAACGGCCATTCAGCGAATCCGAGAGGCCGCCGAGAAGGCCAAGTGTGAGCTTTCGTCTGCCGGTGCCACCGACATCTCGCTTCCGTACATTGCCGGCGGTGCCGAGGGACCCGTTCACCTCGACCTCAACCTTACTCGAGCCCGATTCGAGCAGCTCGTCAAGCCTCTCGTTGACCGAACTATCGACCCGTGCAAGAAGGCTCTGTCTGACGCTGGTGTCAAGCCTTCCGAGATCAACGACGTCATTCTTGTCGGTGGTATGACCCGAATGCCCAAGGTGTCCGAGACCGTCAAGTCCGTCTTCGGTCGAGAGCCTAGCAAGGGTGTTAACCCGGACGAGGCCGTTGCCATTGGTGCTTCGATCCAGGCTGGTGTCCTCGCTGGTAACGTCACCGACATCCTGCTTTTGGACGTCACGCCGCTCTCCCTCGGTATCGAGACCCTTGGCGGTGTCTTCACCCGGTTGATCAACCGAAACACCACCATCCCGACCAAGAAGTCGCAGACTTTCTCCACTGCCGCCGACGGACAGACCGCCATTCAGGTCAAGGTCTACCAGGGAGAGCGAGAGCTCACCCGGGACAACAAGCTCCTTGGTGACTTCCAGCTCACCAACCTCCCGCCTGCCCCGAAGGGTGTCCCCCAGATCCAGATCTCCTTCGACATCGACGCCGATGGTATCGTCAACGTCAGCGCCAGCGACAAGGCCACCAACCGGGAGCAGTCCATGACCATCGCTTCGTCTTCGGGTCTGTCCGACTCCGAGATCGAGAACATGGTGTCTGACGCCGAGCGATACGCCGAGTCCGACAAGCAGCGACGAATGGTCATCGAGGAGGCCAACCGAGGAGAGAACTTTGTGACTGAGACCGAGAAGTCCCTCGCCGAGTTCGAGGCTCAGCTCGATGCGACTGAGAGGGAGAAGGTCAAGAAGCTGCTCACTGAGCTCCGAGAGGTCGCTGCCAAGGGTGCTGCCGGTGAGGCTGGTGTCACCGCCGAGGACATCAAGGCGGCTCTCGACTCTGCTCAGCAGGCGTCGCTGGGTCTCTTCCAGATGGTGCGTAAAAAACAAACGGCAGCATGTGAGACCCCAAGCTGACTGTCAGGTGTACGAGAAGAAGAACAAGGAGTCTGCCGACTCGACCACGGCCAACGCTGAGGGCGAGGAGGCGAAGACCGAGGAGAAGAAGTAAAATAGATCGGGAACATAGCTCCGGCCGCCATTCCCTCCCTTTCCTTCTACCCCTTTTTAGCATAGCATCACCGCGACGAGTCAACATGTACTGCTCGGATGCCGGTAATCAGTAGGACCATAATTTGTACGAATGAATACACTGCTCGCATTCTGAGATAGCGTAGAGGGAGGGGGAGAGGCGATATCTGTCGGATCAGACCGTCAAACGTGACGCGACAGAGATAGCTCGGCTGTCTCCGGTTTCGAGTCGTGCCCGGGACTTCCAATATTCCACTTGTCATCCTTTCCATCGTGCTACTCCCTGTATCATGGACACGGTGGCCTCGGATCCTCTTCGAGTGCTCTCGATACAATCGCACGTCGTATCAGGCTACGTCGGTCAGTCTGCCCGGCGGCGTGACGGGCGGCCTGTCAGCTGAAGGTCAGGCAATCGAGCAGCAACGTTCCCCTTGCAAACGCTGGGGTACGACGTCGATGTTGTCAACACGGTCCAGTTCGCCAATCATACCGGTGAGTTGGGGTGCTCACGCATCTGTGTGTACGAGTTGAGCGAGCAGGCTATGGATTCACAGACGGCCACAAGACAACGCCCGAGCAGCTCTCTGCCATCTTCAACGGGCTCACCATCAATGGATTGCTCGGACATGGTCGCATCTTGACGGGGTACATACCCGGAGCAGAGGCGCTCAAAGTCGTCGCCGACCAGATCACCCAGATGAAGCAGCATCGACCCGATATCATCTACGTCCTGGACCGTGAGTCAGCCAAACGCCCCCCTCCTCGCTGACTCCAGCCGTCATGGGAGATATCGGGACGGGTCTATACGTGTCGGAAGACGTGGTGCCGATATACAAGAGCATGTTAGGCTTGGCGACAGTGATCACACCGAACCAATTCGAAGCCGAGCAAGTATCTTGACATGTTGTCTGGCTTGCAGCTTACTGGACAGACTCTTATCCGGGATCTCAATCACCTCGCTGCCTACGCTTCATATCGCATTGGAACGACTCCATTCCGAGAACAGTCTACAACACGTCGCATTGTCGTCAATACCTCTGCCCGCTTCGCTCGTCCGTTCTCTTGACCTCCCACAACCGCCATTGGTGTACGCTCAACTCCTGCCGACCCATACATTGCCATGGTATCACTCCGCCGAGGACAGCGACCCAGAAGACGACATATTGGTGTGTTTTGCCAGCACCAAGCTATCCGATGGATCACTCGAAACAACGGCTTTCTCTCTGCCGACGGTACAAGGCTATTTCTCGGGCGTGGGAGATCTCTTCTCGGCCATGGTTCAAGCCCACTATCAGCCCAATCCATCGTCTCCCGCAACAGCACTAGTGGACGCAGTTTCAAGAGCTTTACTGGCAGTACAGTGTGTGCTGCTGCGAACTCACCTCCATTCGCTCTCTCAGGCCCTTATATCGGGCTCTGCTACGCCGAGACCTCTGCATCCTCGCAAGGCGGAGTCGGTCATACCAACCGACAACGAACTCGATTCAGCTACACCCCACGACCCCAAAGACCCAAAGCGAAAGGCCAAGAGGATGCGACTTCGAGAGTTGCGCGTTGTGCAGGAGCGGCATCTGCTCACCTCTCATCAAGGTTGGTCGGGTAAGAGGATTGACTGGAGCGCAACTTAGAGGACATATAATAGTCGAATGCATATGTAAGCTATCTGCCCTGAGACCTCCTGGTTTACGCCGCGTCGGAAAGCGATCGTCTCAGCTCGACTGCAGCTGTGTTTTTGTGTTTGTGCAGAAGCTGGGCCAATTTGTCGTCTGAGAGCTTTGAAGTTCTTGCGACTTGTTGAAGCTTGCTCGCTAGCTGTGACGTATGTCAGCCGCGTCAGCATCGCTAGCCTACTTGTAAGAGAACCTTGCGTCGAGACGCCACCGCATTGAAGGATACCGCTTGTCGACCTGGCGGTCAGACCTGCTGTGGAGTATCGCTGCTCACCCTCGGCCTCAAGAGCGCAGATCTGCTTTGCGAGGTCAGCAGCGCGACTCACAACTCTGTCTGGCAGAGATGCAAGCTGGGCCAAGCGGATGCCTCAGCGTGAGTAGAAGCTCATCACACAGAGTTGCTCACCGTAATGGTCTTCCTGGTCGACTCTGCCTTCACGGACTTTATACTTGAATGAACCACCATAGATCCCCGGTGTCGCACTGCCGTTCGCTTCGACTGTCAAATGCAAGCTGATCATCAGCGGTTGAAATTTTGTGACTCACTTGACGACTCCAGGAAGCAACTCAAGCGTAAAGCCGAGATCCTTGAAGTGAGTAGCGAAGAAAACAGACGCCTGTCTTGAGTAACTGCGACTGTGGGTAATACACCGGGGTTGCACCTTAATCTGGATCAGACTCTCAGCGATAGCGTGAGAGATTCCGATACCCTCTTGAGGTGCCGTCCCTCTTCCGAGCTGCAAGTGAGTTCCGCAGAAAGGGGATTCTGACCTCATCGATGAGCACGAGTGATCTCTGGGTGGCCATTCCTGTACCTCAGCTTAGCTTTGATCCAGCACCTACCCAATATGACGGACGCGCTCATCATTTCTGCTGCAAACGTCGACAGCGATCGCGACATGCAGTCTGCCGGTCAAAGGAGTCTCAAGTCGAACATATCCTTACCCTCATTGGACAGTCGAGACAGAAGAGCATCATGCGGTCTGATGCTGGCGTAATCTGCTGGCACACTAGGCACATTAGCCTCGCTTGACATGACATAATTTACACACCGGCAGCCAAGCAGACCTTGCACGACAAGCAAGCCGACCTGTCGCAAGTAGGTACTCTTGCCCGACATACTGCCGTCAGCTCCGCACGGCCCAGGCACGGGCGACGGACTTCGGGCCTTGCACCAGCTGAAAGTTCGCCGCGCCTGCCGCAGCGTATCTATCTTCAGTTTCGTGCCTGTCGCTTGCTTGCTCGGCTCACATGTCGTTCGGAACGCAATCTCTACTAAGCCTTTTCCGAAGGATCGGGTGATACCCGGATTTGATCTTCCTTCAACATATAACCCTTGTACCGCTCTTACCGCTAGAGTGTCCCCGTATTCAGGACGGACTGCGCTCAGCTGCCCGAGGCTAATATTTGAAAGTAGAAGAGGTTACCCCACGTCATGTTCACTGGCGCTGTAAGTGGACAGCTCAAAGGACTATCACAAACTTACCGGAGCAAGCGTAAGCCAGACTCGACACCATGTCGAGCAAGCCGATCTCACTGTCAGGCCCGCTCACGTATCAGACCGCTCACAGCTTCAGAGCTACGATACAAGAGCCCTGCCATGTCAGTACGATCGGGACCACTTTCACGCACCACAAGCCTTGGTGACCGCTTCCTCGAGCTCGGTGACAATTTGCAGGCTCATGGTGAGAATTTCTTGCTCGCTGGCGCGTAATCGATTGTTTGCGACCATCTGCCTGTTAGCAGACGCGTGTCGATCAGGCAGGCTTGCACGTACCAACTCGTATGTAGCGAACAGAGTCCTGCTGTCAGTGACGACTTGGTGCTGGCATTCCGGATAACGCTGACCGATTCTTGGAGCGATCTTGGTTGAGGAAATGAGACGAAAGATTGGGCGCGTCTTTCTCGTGCCGAACGCAGAAGCGGAAGCCCGCCTTGGTCCAGAGTGCCTCGCAGTCGAGATCGTGTGTTTCTGACGTTATTGACACGATTTTCGTTCACTGACCTGAAATCGATTCGGCCACTAGCGTTAGCGGACGCGTCAGTTGGGACTTACTCTCGATGATATCCTTGCGGGTGTCTTGATAAATAGTACGGGCCACGTCTAGCAGCTCATGAACGCCGAGTCTGACTGCGAAGAGTTTGGAGCCTTTGGCGGCCAAACCACGGACCACCTGCTTTTGGGGCTCTCGTTCTTCGACCTTTTCTGAGTGGTGAGAGATGGGCGTCCGAGTCTGCGCACGCACCGTTGATGACCAGCGCAAGATCGGTTATCGCCTGGTTCACCAGCCGCAAAGATCAGCTTGGCATCTCAGGAGTGCTCACAACTTGAAGAGACTGCAGCAACGGCGAGGAACTCCCGGTCAAGCAGTCTCTTACGCTCTCGACGACGGTCACCATTGTCTGGAGCTGAACGAGGAGCCCCATGAGATATTCCGGATCTCGTTTGCCTGCCAGTCTTGCTTTACTTTGGGAGAACTGGGGGTGAGACTCGGAAGGTAAGCGAGGCACAACCTCACCTGGGCTAAAATGTTATCGAAGTCGATCTGCACGATCACCGACGTATCCTGTCTTCACCAATGCTCCACCTACCCCCGCCAGAGGTTTAAGTCTCTGTCTCAGGATCTTGAGCTTGTCTGGCACGCCGCCTGTTCCCAACAACTCTTCCCGTAAGCTGTCATGACCCACAAATCAATTCACCATCAATCGCGGTGAGGCGTCGTTCCAGGATACCGATATCTGGGGTCAAAAGTGAACATCCTGTTCGTATTGAGTCTGATACACTGACCGTTCACCGGCTGAAGGATGCTCATTCGCAACATCCGCTTACCCATAGGCGTCTGACAGTAGTCAAGCGTGTCTACGCGTGAGTCCCGTGAAAGATCCGCACCTACCCATGAGACTGCCATATGATAATCGCGTCAATGAATTCTGAACGAGTTCGAGGTCGCGAGCTGTCTGTATATCGATGAACATTGTTCCTAGCATTGTTAGCTGACTCATGCCCGGCTAGATGACTGACCCTCTGACGGCGCGTATCGGATGAACAGGCTTTCCGGCGCGAACGTCATATCTTTCTGTTGAAGCCACTCGTAGGCAGCTGCCACGGCGGCACTCGCACAAGGCCTAGGATCAGGATGAGCTCAACTGACAACTCCGGCATTGACTTGTCCGCGATGCTCGCCACGGTGGACAGTCGCTGATCATCGTTGACTATTAGTCTTTTCGCTTGCTGCACACCTGAAGTGACTCGGTTGCCTGCAGATAATCAGACGGGACTCACCGACGTCCGGATTCCACAAGCCTCTTTCCAGGTGGATTATTTGGACAGGAAACTCCTCTTCCAGCACCCTTTCGAGCTCAGGGGGAGCATCCTGATCATTCGCATTTGACGAGG
The DNA here is from genome assembly GCA_019857685.1 of Papiliotrema terrestris. Taxonomy (NCBI): domain Eukaryota; kingdom Fungi; phylum Basidiomycota; class Tremellomycetes; order Tremellales; family Rhynchogastremaceae; genus Papiliotrema; species Papiliotrema terrestris. Next base: position 9,819 of record JAHXHD010000856.1, read on the forward strand.
TGGGGTCCTCGGGCAGGATAATCGCGATAGGATTATGCAATTCAACCTGGTTGATTGTACGAGTGAATGCTGTCATTTAGAAGCTTCTCAGCCTTGGTCTTGTCAAGACCGGGACCTACACGGGCTGTCGATGATCTTCGAAGCGTTAGCTGGTTGGTTCAGGAAGGGAAGGTGTCCGCATCAGACAGACTTGCTTGGGTAACTGTCGCCTGGTGAATGTCAGCTTGTGTATAGTGGATGCTCGCAAGGTCAGAACGAATCTCACTTTGCCGGTACTGAGACTGACGGAGCATATGCCGACCGGTGTCGCTCCTCGAGCTGTCGATCAGCCTTCAGGATAACAAGAATGATGGGCGAATTTCAATTACCTGATTCTCTGCAAACGGCGATGACATGACTCTCGCGAACACCATTCGAGGAGGCTCGGGCGGACGAGAGTTTGATGGATGGTGGACGAGACTTCACCGGCTCTGGTGGCATCTGTGCTTGCAGGGTGGGAAGAGTATGGGTGATGTGCCTTCTAGACGAGAAAGTGACAGTAATATCAGAATGTGTCTCGCCGTGGATGGAACAGGAAGGAGTGGACTACCGGTTCGCGGCGGCGATAGCCGATGAGGACCATCCGGCAACGACTTTAACCGCGATCGGCGGCCGTCGCCGCTTTCGCCCTCACTGTGTTACCTACCGTGAACCACTCGAACTTTGCAGCGCATGCATGATGAGCACACACCCAGGAGCTGAACAATACAACGTATGCATACAAGTATGAAGGAGACCGAAGCCCTCAAATCCGGGAGCTGTCTCAGTACTTCGATGCCAAAGCTTATCCGAAGTCGTCCTTAGCATCTCGTCCACGCTGATCAAATCCCCAGTGTGGTAGAAACAAGGATGTCAGCAGCATAGCACCCGCTGAGTTTTGAAACGGGTTTTTGCTGACGCGTCGGGCAGGGATTGAGAAAGACACTGGCGATGGAACTTCAATGCTGGCTTGGGTGGTGAACGGTTTTCCGTAGTCGTCATCGTCAATCTGTTGCCTCGCAAAGGATATGAGGCGAGGGTCAGGGTATCTGCTGGACTGATCATCAGCGCATTCGAGGTGCGGTTTCCATGACGTGTTGAGGGAGGTTTTCTGAACGGTGGTGCGTATCGGCCATTTACTCGTCGGCGAATCCCGAGGGCGGTGTTGGTAAGTTGCGGTCCTCACATATTTTACATGATGAACTCTCCTGCGGACAATCCTAGGATGGGCAGGATTAGCAGTGAGTCTAGCTCGTCGCACGTCGATCCCAATGCCAAAAGCCAAATTCCAATTTCGCTTGAACTTCTGCTCGATACACAAAGCACGCCACACGCAAGTTGTCCAAAGGCGCGAACAGAATGGCGGCCTGGTGAGAAAAAGAAGTCACCCAGGATGCAAGCTCAAGGAATCTTTTCCACAAATGATGGTCGGGGAGGGGCTGATTTGGATCTTTCTCTTGGCGTGTGGAGCCGCAAAGAGCTACGTCATAATTGCCTCAGCGATTGCATTGTTTGCTTAAGTTTTGCCGGCACGCTTCGGTACATGCTGTATGCAAGCTCGAGTAAAAGACGTTGATTTGCGGACGTCTCAATCATGTTGTCTTGCGCGTCTGCGTCTGCGTCGATGTTCGGCTGCTTTGCATTTGCTGCGCTGCACGTGAGTCAGTTGGAATCACGTCGTGCTCGATTCAATCAGCCGCATTGCGTTTCTACGTCCTCAGGTGGCTCCGACAGTCTGGCATCGCAGATCATTTGCACCGGCTCCGCCAGACTTACATCTGCCGGGAAGAACAGTGCGCTTGAGATGTGTTTGCGTTTCCCTCCTCTTTAACGTCTTTGGCCCATTGTTGCCCCATCACCTTCTTGTGATTTGATTGCAGACTGTGCTATGAATGAGTCTGGTGCGGAAGCATCCGTCAGCAAGACGCTGCGAGCGACAAACGCCGCATGTTGCGGTTTCCGATCGCAAATGCGCGCGTAATGACATTGATCAGCAAGCTTATGTGATCCGGCGATAGTCCAGGAATACTCCGGCATGCATGTTTGCGTTAGCCACTGAGACCGGAAGATTGCATGCCAATGCAACCTGCAAAATGCCACCCGCTACCTATTTGCAAGTGATGCTGAAATTGCGCCGGTATCGTTCCGCCGTACTATCTGAACCTTGACACTGCCCTTTCCCGCGACACTGGTGTTCTGTCGCTAGAAGTTGAGCTAACCAACGTGGGGATGGCTTCGCAAGACCACGTGGTTCCAAGATGGTACAAAAGCTTGATTGCGGCCCGCTGTCAGTGTCATTTCCTGGGACAATGGTGGTCGCTCATCAAGTGTCATTTTGGCAACTCAAAGTCCTTGACGTTCAGGTCAACTCCGTGCTTTGAACGATGGCCCGCCGGCCGTCCCGCAAACGAGATTGGCTGGACTATTAGAGACAAAGTGGCTAGACAGTATCGTCTTGCTGACTTGACAGGTGTCTTCACACGCTGGCCTTCAATGAGCCTCCAGGGAGCTCGCCGTGAATGGATAGATGAGCCGTAAAGGCCGTAAAGACGTTCACGGACTGAGCCCGGTAAATGCAACAGACACGGCCCCAATACGCGCCAAGAGGAAGGCCTGCCGTGATACGCACGTACGGGATAGCTGCAGTATTGACATGGTATCAAGCAATGTTGATGTAGGAATTTTAGTACCCGCACAGCGCGATGGGCCCGAAGTATCTTACTCGCAGCCCGTGCAGCCGGTGGAATTTGTCAGCCACAGGCACCACTCAGTCCTTGCCACAACCATGAGGGGCAGCTATATTTCATTGCGCTACGGAGACGGTCACAACAAGCTTGCGAGCTGGCAGGCCAATGACGATGAAGAGAATGACCCGTGGGAACGTTACAACGCCTGATCAACTCATCGGCGAAGTATGAGAGAGGGATCTGTCGCGAAAAGATGTCAAGCGATTACGGAGCAACGCCATGTTGGCAGGTTGGATGAGTGTGAGGTCGCTCGCGGTTTGGAATCAGCATTCTGCTCATCACTGGCCTCCGCTCTTCATAAACGAGTGTATATTGGTTGTTAACGTTGTCAGTCCCCCACACCGGAATGTCATGGTGCCATATCTGTAGAAGCTCAGTTCGACTGGGGGCAACAGGCGACATCTGTATATTTATGTACATGAGTGTGCGGCGGCATCTTGACGTCTTGTCTTTATGATAATGCATGCTGTTCATTCCTTTTTATTGTTGCTGCGATACATTGAAAGAAATTAAGCGGTGTTCCGGAGGCGGGAAACGAACTATGACCGACGCGCGAGCACCAGGACCGTTCGCGACGGGGTGTACACCTGTCGTTAGCGTTCGTGGTCGTACGACACCTCGGCACGTAGTGAGCGAGCGTAAGAAGTAAAGGCACCCACCTGCAGCCAATTCTTTCTGTTGTTCCACTCCAACCCGGTTGTAAAGTATTTCCCATTCAGGTCGACTCGCTCGTGGCCTCCGAAACGTTTCTCATCGCTAGAGAGCACCACACCGTACTCGCCCGGAACATCCACGCCGACTCGGTAGTCGGTAAAAGATTGCGTAGGGTTGACTGTGATGATGAGCGCATTGAGCATGCCCTGTACGCCGCGACGTACAGTTGAAGATGAAAAGCAGACCGGCCCGCTCGAAAACAATAACCTTGTCCCCCTCGTGCTTGAGTGATACGTACGCCTACGGGTTAGGTAGGCTGCTGCTCGAGCCTGGTCCTGTATTCACGCACCTGAGGAGCCTTGAGCCATTGGTACTTGTCCTCCAGCCAGTTCATTGCGACGTCAAAGTCGTTCAGGTAATGGTATCGCAGAAGCGGGTCGTCGACCAAGTTGAACTGACGTCGAGCGTGGGCAAATGAGTTACCGTTTCCCTCTCGAGGGAAGTCCATCCATCTGGATATCAGCAACAGAGCTTTCAGGATAGTAGGTGAAATGTACTCGGGGTGACCAAATTCGTTACCCTCGAAGTTGAGGTACGCTTCGCCGCCGAGTGAGTGAACCAGCAGTCTTCACATCAGCAAGCTTTTGCTGCGAGGTAGGGAACCGTACCGGATCATCTTGTGTAGAGCTAGGCCACGGTCGATGATGGGTGTCATGGGTGAGAGATCCGACATGAAATCGTCTGTACTTCAGTCATCGATAACAAGTCGGTGATAATGCTTACACATCTCTTTGTCCATGAGCCAGAATGCCAACGTCTTATCACCGACCAGGGCCTGATCGTGTGACTCCGCGTACGCGACGCTTCTCTCCTGGTGTCGTCGGTTTGTAAGAGTATGAACGATGCTGCCCATTTCCCACTCGTCGTCAGATTTCTCCTTGAGCAACTTTATCCACATGTCAGGAATCGCCATTGACAGCCGGTAGTCAAAGCCCACGCCTCCCTCAGCGACGGGTCGACACAAGGTTGGCATTCCAGACACATCCTCGGCGATGGTGACGACATTGGGGTACAGCTCGTGTAGCATCTGGTTCGCCTAGGGTTCAGCTCGGACGCCATCGAGTGCCACTCACCAGCATCAGGTACACCATTGCTTCCAAGTCGACTGAATCACCAAAGTACTCATGATAGCCCCCTGCGGTTGAGCATCCGAAGGGCCATAATCGACCGGTCACTTACCAGAAAAGCCCGTACCGATGCCATGGTGCGTGTACATCATACTGGTAACGCCGTCGAAGCGGAAGCCATCGAACATGTACACGTCCATGTAGTATCGGAGGTTTGACAAGAGGAACCGTAAGACTTCATGATTGCCGTAGTTGAATAGCCTCGAGTCCCAAAGCTCATGTCGACCTTTGCCACCTTCGTGGAAGTAGAGGTGGTCTGTCCCGTCGAACATGTTGATTCTGATTGTCAATATCACTGTCATCTCGATTCAAGCTACCCACCCGTCCAAGATATTCTTGCAGGCATGCGAATGGACGACATCGAGGAGAACGGTCAGTCCCATCTCGTGAGCCTTGTCAATGAGGGACTTGAGCTCTTCGGGGGTGCCTAATACAGTCAGCGAGCTGGTCAAGATTATCGTTATCTTTCTCACCGTATCTGGAAGAGACAGCGAAGAAGTTGGTAACTTGGTAGCCAAATGCTGTCCTGATCAGCTTACAAAGGGGACGACACACCGGTCTCGCTTACAGGCGTAGTACGCATGTTCCATAATTGCCATCCTAGCTGTCAGAGAGCAGGCAGCCGGGTGGATGCAGTCAAACTCACATCTGGATACAGTTGTATCCCAACTTCTTGATTCGAGGAAGGACGTCTTGCTCGAACTCTTTGTAGGTCGTCACCCGCATGTTCGGGCTTGAAATACCGACTGTCCGTGAGCGTTGGATATTGAGGCCATACATCGGTGGAGCATACCGTGCGCTTCATAGATCTTGAGGCCTTCAACGCCCCGCTTGGAGTGGCCGTTCTTGAACTGGTAAGTCTCGGCAGGAGGGGGATTCCAGAAGCGGCCGTCGTAAATGGGTGAGATGCTCAGGTCCTGCGTCACCCGGGAGATCCATGTCGGGATACGATCGATGGTTTCGCCGGAGGGAAGCGTCATGGAGATCTTGACCATGGAGTCATGAGGGATTGGGCAAACGCCATCCGAAGTCGGCGGGACATAGCATTCCCACACACCGAAGGGAGACTTGGTCATGGGATTCGCGGTGTGCGACCATTGGTCTGAGGTTGAGCACCCGGTGATCAGGTGAAGTTGAAGGGGTCGTGCTCACTAAAGTCCCCGATCAAGCGGGCCTCGACGGCATTGGGGGCCCATTCTCGGTACCTGACACCTCCGTTTGCATCAACTTGGAAGCCCATTGACTTGTAACCCTCGGAGAAGCGAGCGAGACCGCCTTCATGCTGCTCGATAGCGTTGAGCTGCTTCTGATATGCGGCATAGCGCTTCTTGATCGCTGGCGAGAAGGGCTCCAACCTGTAAAGGAGCTGGTAAGCAATGGTGCTGGTGGAGCCGGGGACAGGAGAAGGCTCACCAAGGGTCGGTTTGTATGACCCCGGTTCCTGATGGTCAGTAGCGTTCGCGGGGGGGAGGGAAAGGTCGGGTCGTTTGGGACGTTGGTCTATGACCGTCTACTGACCATCTGCTGGGAGTGACTGTTGTTGTTGTTGCTGCTGCATGGTGATGGATCAGATGGGTAAGAAGAAGAGAATTGTGGTGGGGCGGGTTCAAGGGATCAAAGTACCATGTGAATGAATGGGAAGGGGTGGGGCCTCGTCGTTGGCGTCCAAGCGGCTTCTTGCGGTCCTGAACTCATCGAATGACGACGGGATGGGGGGTGTCCCGTGTGGAGTCCCGCTAAAATAGAGTTTAGCTGTGGGCTCTCGTTTCCCGCCGTCTTTTTATTCGAGTGTCCCACTTTGGGTGGCGAGTGGTGAGGACAGAGGTATGTTTGGATCCGTTTGCGCTCGACTTTTCTTCAATGCTGAGCGTTGTTTCGCCGCCGACACCGCCCTCCTCATGGTCAACTATTACGACGAGCTCGAAATCGAAGATTTCGCATGGGATCCTGTTGCGCGGGTCTTCCATTACCCTTGTCCATGCGGTGACCGCTTCGAGATCTCAAAGGCACAGCTCCGAGTCGGAGAGGAAATCGCGACATGTCCTTCGTGCAGCCTCATCGTCAGAGTCATTTATGACTATGTGAGCCTTGAATCGTGTCCGCGTTCCCGTCGCACAAACTCCCTAAGTCTCAATGCTCACGTCATAGCTCGACTGGGAGGATTATGCCACTACGGATGAGGAGGATGACAACGAAGACGAAGAGCACGCCTCGTTTGACGGCGGCGACGATCAGGTGGTCACCTCGGCACCTACTGTGATCACAGACGGGGCCGAGAAGAACGTGTCGGGAGAGCTCGGCAAGGAGGAGCGCGATGAGAAAGGCGATCACCAATCCCCAGAGGTGGCGGTTCCGGCATCCAAGGGTACAGAGGAGAAGCGGCGGTCAGGCCAAGCCGACGACAGGTTGGAGGATAAGTTGGGAGAGCTCAAGCTCAATGAGCAGTAGCACGACCCGTATCCACAGCAGCATACCGCGCAAACAAAACAAACATTTGTATAGTACAGTATAGTCACGAACACGCCTACTCATGACATTGCCATCATTTCACGCTCGAAGCGCGCCCACTCCTCTTCGCTGCTTTCGCTATCACCCTCCATTCCCAATTCATTTTCAGGCTCCGTCGAAGGCCTTTGCCGCCGGGGCGTGGCCTCTTTGCGCCGTGTACGACTACGAGCCGACTTAGCGGGGGTACGCTGCGGCGAAGACAGACTGCTGTCTTGGGACATGCTTGACATGTCAGTGTCGCTGTTGGCAGCCAAGGCTTTGCGTGCCCGTTTTGCAGCCTTCTCAGCCTCTTTCGCAACGCTTTCTCGGCGCGCATAACAACCTCGAATGAGCTCGCCCCAGACATTCGGCCTGTGACAGCCGGGACAAGACACTGTCGTGGGCAGGAGGATGGCCGGATCGGCGCGATTTTGTGCTAGGCAGGCGAGATGACTTGTAGAAGTGCAGTCGGTGTCGGCCACGCACAGGGCGTAGCTAAGCTGGTCCTGCATGTCAGCCTAGGATCTCTCACTGTCAACGACGGGACCCACGTGTTTGTCAATATCTGTTTGACAGATATCGCATTGACATGGCTCGTCATCGCAGGACAGCTGCTGCCATTTACCCCATACTCTCTCTGATGTGCGAAACTCTGTGTCATTGATGTCAATCGGTCCATCGATCGTTGTAACGCCAGGAGTATCCGGTGTCCGGAGGCCAGTCTGGCCAGACACGCCTCCAAGGTCCAGGATGGTCGTGACGTCGGGAGGAACGGGCTGTAACGGGAACGGACAGGGATTTCGTTTGTTTCCCAGTTCAAGCGTGGTTCGCTCGCGATGTCGATCGAATATGCTCTGTGCTTGGTCGTTATAGAATCGTAAATGCAGGGGGAGCCGTGAGAAGGGTGGGACACTGATCAACATCCGGGCGACTCTGTCGTCAATATTCTCGGTCAAAAGGCTACGTACAATATTTTTGTCTCCATCGAGCCTTTGGGTCTCATGTTCTTCAGTATCGGAGTTTCGTCAGGATCCTGAAGACGCAGATGCCTGGTGATGTCGTGCTTCTGCCAAGCCCACTCGAACTGTTGTCAGAGCAGCTTGGGACGAGGGCACGAGTAGCTCACCTGGAGAGCCGTCAATTTGCTTGGGAAGCTGTCAATGAGCTTGCGGTGTACGCGGATTCTCGGGCTGACCCGTATACCATCATTTGCATCTCCTGTCGTGAGTTTCTGGGTGCGCTTCGATGAATTGTCGTCTCACCCAGGGACCATGTCGCAAAGTCTTCTTTGCCCCCTGTGTGAGATCGCGATTGTGTTGCCTGAGTCGCTTAGGCGGATTGGGCGTGGACCCGATCTTCGATTAGGTTCAGCGTCCTCAACCTCAAACACTCACGTAGGTCAGATTGGAGTTGGGTGTTGCTCTTGACCTCAACAAATAGCAGGCGTAAAGAGGAGGAAAGGCATGGTTTCCGTCGAGGATCGTTGAGGTCGTCTTCTTGGCAGTCGTTTGCATGGTAGGCTGATGATGCGGTCGACCGCCGGAGGCGTACCGTCAGGTACAGTCTCGGCGAGTGCTTGATAGGTTCTAGAAGCGATAGGGGTGTACAGGCGGCCATCGAAGACTTGATATGGACGACGACAACAACAACAACAACGAGCACGGCAGATCGAAACGGTCGTCGCCGACTGCCGAACAGCCGCTCTCATCTGTTATCCACGGCATCCGTCTGCGTCCTGGTGTATAGTTCATATGCATTTGTATGAGAGGTCTATACAAAGGACCCTGGTGAGAATCTAATTTTGTGTTGTACTCCATTATCCGCTGCACGTTAGTCATGCGTCGACGACGACCCAAAGCAACCCACCTCATGATAGATATCATTCGGAATTCGTGACCCCCACCCGGGTCCGCCGTTTCCTCTAATAGCTGGCAAGATATGGCATGTGATCCCGGTTCAAGATCTGTCCGGATGGTGTCAAAGCGGCCAATGTTGCTGCGAGTTAGCTGATGATGCAAGTCTCGTCGCGATACACACGCATTGCCGTTATCCCAGTACCCCTCGATTTTGACCGACTCCGACCTGTCCTCATCCGCCCAGCATTCGATAGTACCCAAGCCGAACGTCTTGCTCTTCAAGGAATACATCTTGACAACTCCCAGCACCGTTTCGAGCTGGAAAGTGACCTTGGCTCCCGGCGTCCTGGTCATCAGATAAGGCTTGTCCTGATAATCAGGATGGACCCAATGCTCCCATCCGTCGTTTGCCGATGGCGTCAGGTTGAACGCCGGGTCCTTGCTTCGGGTCGACATGCACATCGGGTGGAATGGGAGAGTGGCGTGACTCAGATCAGGGTCCCATCCTTGCAGCAGCCGCAGCCGGGGGATCCGTCCGTACTCGAGCGGATTCATCCACATCCCCGGCATGAGTTGACCAATCATCTCGTCCTTTTCGGGATCCTGGCGCCACGCCCGGGCTTGTTGGGGCCAGCCATCTTCGTAAGACGACACCAGTGCGTCTTGTAGAGCGGCAATTTCGGTGTCGTTGGCGTTTATCTCTTCTGACGCCACGGTATTGGCTTGTTGAACATATGCCGGTACGCCGTCACTATCGGATGTATCGTCCTCGTCCTCAGCTTGGACCTCGAACGCTGGCTCAGAGATCATAGTGCAAGCCGTATCACGGATAAAGCTAGCGACGAGCATTGCAAGGTCTCGGTGACCGCGAGAGTTGATGTGGCGTTTATCTGGGTTGCCCCACCAGCTAATCGTCAGACCCGAGTCGTCCGAGGGGGCTCACAAGGCTCACTCTTTCGCAAAGTAATGCCGTAGAAGCTGGGGGTACCGCTCGAGATGAGCGGCCATGACGTGACGTTGGCTGCGGGTCAGCGCGAAACACCGGGAAACGTGACCTCCAGTACAAACCTGATTACCGGCACATCGTAGTACTGAGCCACGGGTAGGTGCATCCTTCCACCTCCTCCGCCCATTCCCCCGCTGTCGAAAGCCGCGGCCTCGACGAGGATCACAGCAGGCTTGTGTGGTAGATCGAGCAGTCCGCGAAGAAGGTTCTCCATGTTCTCCACATGCTCCGGTATACCTTGATCGTTGACGCCGAGCTCGACCAGGATCAGGTCAGAGTCGCGTGGGATGTGGAGGGGGAAGCAGAACGAAAAGTAGTCTGATCCGGTCGCAGGGGCGGCCCCATTCACGTGCGAGATGGGGATATCATCGCCGACAAAGTCCTGCATCCATGCGCCGAAGCGGTAAAACCAGGCTTCGTTGCTGTACACGGCGTGACCTTGGGTTACTGAGAATTAGCAGGAGAGCGAGGTGTGCAGCCTTGAGCCTACCGCTTCCTCCGATCGCCGAGATCGTAAACTTCTCGCCCCGTAATATTTTGTGCAGCAACCTGCGGACTCTGTTTTGCGATCCTGTGGGTGAGTGAGTGGGAAACAAGCTTCCGACGCACCTTCGTACCCTCGGCTCAAGCGCAGGTTGGTTCTACCGTACTCAAGCTCAAATGGGTCGTCTGCGGCACACAAATTGACTAGCGCGTCGAACCGACGTCTGACGGCCTCGTCCTTGTGCACAAGCGGCACATTTTTTACGTCGGAAGCCGGCGGCCATGATAGATAAGCCGGGTGGTTCCGTGCACCGGCGTGAAGGACTGCTATTACCACAAGCAGCGACAGTGCTCCAAGCAGTATGCCAGACCGCCGAGAGATGGTGGGGAAGGGCATGCCAGATTGTGAGAGATGGGGTTGAGAGGGGAGAAGGTAAAGTTGAACGCGCGAACGAAGCGGTTAGCGAAAAGTAGGGACAGAGTGAAGGCGACTGCGGATGACGACTAGCATCGCATTGTGAAAACGAGCAGGACGCTAGCGGGATTGAACGGTCGAGAACATGTGCGGGGCTACGTGATCAGTCGAGAGTCTTTGACAAAGCGAGCGAAGGTCGATGGACCGGTGTGTTATCTTTGGCTTGGGGTGACCCGAAGAGTGGAGTCGAATCGAAGTGAGCGATTGCCTCTGGGCCTTTGGCCTGTTCTGGTTTTCGCCTTTTGTTTCCCCTTTGGGGTTTGTTGCCGTAAAAAGCTACTGCTTAATTGTCCAGCCCTGCGCCCACTGGAATCGTTCGCTCGTTATCTTATTATGACTAGTTTCTTGCATCACTTTGTCATTTCGGTGTCGGAAAGCTATTCGGACTTCTTCGTCGCATGATTCTCCAGTCCTCCCCTGCCTATTGACCCATCATGACCATCAAAGAACCCTCTTGCTGACAGGACATTCTGTGACCGGCATGTGTTGCGACCCGTCAGCCGCCAATTTCCAGGGTCATGAACC